>VWZZ01003047.1:2081287-2105309 GCA_013399095.1 Psophia crepitans
AACCATAGTCTGAGCCAGGGGTTTTTATTCCATGTGCTTTCTAAATATCACTGCTAATCGTGCTGGTTCTCAGAGATCTTGAGGACATAAAGAACGTTCTGTACAGTTATGTCTGAACACACATTTTATCTACATGAGAGTTTAGGAAGATTTGTTTCTCAGTTAATGTCTGAACATGCGTAGGGTATAAATGCACATTGATATTAATAGTTAAAAGGAAAATGATAGATGGAAGCGGACTAATCATGCATATTATTTTTAAAAATAACATCTCAGATAGCTCTTCCTAACGTTTCAGCTACACAACCTTCACGCAAGATCTCTGATTTCCTGCCACACTGACCGTATTGGGATAGGACGGCAATGATTGCAGGAGGCTCGCGAACTACGTGCCGAAATTAAAAACAAAGGATGTAAACAGGATGCGTAATTAAGACACCACTGAGCCAGACATCATGACTGCTGCATGACATAACACGTATAGGAACATAACATTAGCTGAAGCTAGCTTCCCCTCACCCCTCCCTCTCCTTTTGTAGCAAGAGAGAACAACTATTCAAACAGCACACAGTACAACGTTCCCCAGATAACCTCTTACAAGCGCAAAGTTTAGACTCCCCACCAGATCCAAAAGAAACCCATTAAAAATGTAGTGCTAAAGTAAAGATACAATAATGAAAACACATCTACGTACATGTTCCTTTGAAAAAAAAATAAATCTATTTTTTTTTCTGGTTTTGCTTGGAATTGCACTGATTCTAGTAAGGTTGTCTAGTCCACACAGCAATACACGGCACACTCGTATTGACTCGTGTGTACGTACAAACTATACTGTAGTTCTGTAAATGCTCCCTTTACCAAAATCAATTCAAAGATACAAAACAATCTATTGAAGAGTTTTGCAGCTGGCTTTTGAACCACTTATAAAAGACAACACACAGAAAAAATTAACCCCTGTGGCTCTATTAGGAGCAGTATAATAAATGTGCATTTAAAAGATCTATAAACACATATTTATCTGCAAAATGTTCTTGCATAAAACTGTTATTGAAAAGGCTTTCATTTTATCTTTGTGTTATTGTAATTTTATTGAATTGCTTATTCATTCTTTGATATTGTGTTTTAATGGTATTATAAATCTGTTTTATGTCTGATAGGAGCCTCATTGTAAACTGATATAACAGATAATATGGCAATTCACCATAAAAATTCTAAACCAAAAATGCAGATCAGAACGCAAAGAAGCACTTTAATTCATTCTGGGTTTCTTTTCATTTTATTTTTTAATTATTTTTCATGTTCTGGTTGCCATCTGTTGATAAAAGATGGTTGTACAAAATTCACAGTACTACACAATGGCAACTTTTTTTTGTAGAATTCTATTCACAAAAAAGGGGGGAAACCCGTATAAAAGCATTGCACCCCTCTGGACTAAGGATCATGAGTTGGTTCATTGTACAGACAGATAAAAATTAGCCACTTTTGGAAGTAAATCTCTCTATCTTTTTCTCTCTCTCTTTTTTTTTTTTCCCAGAAGATACTTATTTGGGGTAATTTTTAGTATCATGAATAATAGAACAGAAAAAAAAAACCCACTTTCTGCAATGTCTTCTATTATTCTTGTTCTTTTATTTAAAACAATTCAACACAATTATGATAAAAGATGTATCAACATACAGAGCAATTATGTCATAAACCACCTTCTGCCCAGAAACTTAGCTGAAAGTTCATTCAATCAAGTTTGCGAGCCTGCCAAATCAAGAAAATAAAAACTCTATTAAGAGGAGCCCATTGTGGAAGAGAGCATACAACCTGACGAGGGCTAGGCTGATACGTGCATGGTCCTGTAAGCACATCTCACGTCCCTCAGACCTTACTTCCAGAGTACTTGAAGCCCTCCCGGCAAAGCGACACCTCCCCGTTGCCGCCCATGTGGCTGAACACGTACGAATGCGTCCGCACACACTTTTCCCAATTTGTGTTTTGTCAGTATTGATTATTTGATCTAAAAATAGATGGGGTTTTTTTTCATGAACTAATGCTTTCCTTAAGGCAGAAAATAAGTAGTAACATGTCTGCAGAAGTAATATGTTACTAACACGAAAAACAACAAGAAAAGTACCTCTTGTAAAACATACTGAAGAACAATGCTTGGCAACAGGCTGAGGAGTACTCGGTTTTCATACGATTTCTAAAAGTAACCAGTCATGCTGTCATTAAAGAAACACCACTGAGAAAGCAACAGAAATGAGCCCACAAATATTAAAGAAATTTATTTTTCAATCTTCTAAATAATCTTCTTAAGAAATAACTGTTTTCAGGGGAAAATAAAAATAACAACTGAAGAAGGATCCAAAATATTTATGCACCACTGCAGCACTAGAGCAAACTTAAAACCAAACAAAAAAAAAAGCAAACTAGAAAATTCAACAATTTTGGATTACCGGCATGACCGCACATGTAAAACTGCACAATGTGTGGATTCCCCTGCCAGGGCAGAGGGTCACTAACTTAGCACACATGCAGGGCCATGAGAAGTAAAGGCCGTCTAATATCTGAATTTCAAATTTCCTTGCTTATCTTGGTATGAATCAAAATCTGCCTTGATAGAGAACTGGTGTCGGCCTTTCATAATGCACCCTGATAAACGAGAGGAAAAGGGAGAGATTTTGTGTGCACATTGCACAACAGAAAACTGCACCGATGAACGACCCACAGCCACATGTATAAAATACACACCCTAACGTAACATACCTAACGACCTTGTTGGGAAAACATCGTGACATTTTAGAAAGGAGAATCCAGCATTTACACAACAATCAGAAATCTGTTGCAGTCTAGACAAGGTCTGTGTTTTCCTACGGCCTGCGGTTTTTAAAACCCTATTTAAGGACTTTTTAAAAGCATAGTCCAGGATGCTATTGCTACTTTACATTTAAACAGTAAGAGCCATTGGGTGTTATTTTGATTTGAATACAAGTGGAAGGAGTTTCGAGACAGCAGAGTATTTATATCACCTCTCCCTGCAAACCCTGCCTGGAGCCAGCGGAGCGTTCATGTAAATACTTGTTTACAGATTTTTAACACATATACGCACACATAACAAAAGTTCTTAAGGCAAGCCATGCCTTTCATCTCCCTGCTCAGGGAGCCGCGGGGAGAGCCGCAGGCCCGCGGAGGGGATGCCCCAGCACGGCTCCCCGGGGCCAGCAGCAAGGGCTGCAGCCGGGGGAGGCGAGGCCGGACCCCCGCCCAGGGGAGCAGCCCTCCGGCCAGCGTGCCCAGCTCCCCCGGGCCCCGCCGGTGGCCCTAATGGCTGCAGAGCAGCTCACCGGATTAGAACGTAGGGAAGTCGTCTCTCGCATGCACCACGTCCATATCGACACTGACCCCCAAATCCACCCTCATGATCAAAATGGTGAATTCACTACTTGGGGACCCATTATGAGAACACCTACGCGGGTAGTATTTATGAGTCTGGCCCCGTAGTTGTTGCACTTGTGCAACTTCCCATGAAGCTGGTGCAAGTCTGGAGCACGGACGGACCCCAGGATGAGGCACCAAACCATATACCGTTGATCTAAGTAACTCCAGGAGCCCCTCACAGCTATTAAAGTCCATCACATACAATACTAACAAGAGCAAATAGCCAGACAACCTACGTGACTATATCTTGATACATCACACAATAGCTTCATTTAGCTTAATGTAATACATTACAAAAGCAGCACAGAAGTTAACATTAGTCAACAACATAATGGACAGATAAGTGTCTCGCCATGGTTAAGAACATACCCAGGTTCCATTATAAGCTCTATTTTTAGCCCCTCCTTTGCTCCCTCTCCTCAAATTGTACGAATAGCAAAATTGGTCTGCTTGAAAATGCTAAGCTTAAGTCAAAGGGAAAAAATGTTTCCGAGAAGTCATGGGAAAAAATGGACAACATATTGTAAATTAGACTTCAGCCTGGATTCTGCAATAAGATTGTAAGGACACCGCGGGAATGTCCAATTTTTCATTTGATACCCGACTAAATTCATCTTAAGGTTGATCCCTAGAAAAGCAATTTTTCCTTATTTGATACCAAAAAAGTTGGTTTTTTGGATGCTGAAAGGTCCCACCTTCTAGCCTCACTCCTTAGCGTTCTTTCTAAGAGTCCCGACCATCACTTGGAGCAACAGGCACGGTGCACAATAACAAGCAACTGCTTTTTCCCTGCTGCCAAATACTCAAGTTGCTCTTAGGTTCATTGAAAATTAACTTATATATAGACTTATTTAGTAAAGATTTCTCAGCTAAAGCCGTCATTGTACTTTACCGATTTGGTAAACGTTATCCCAAAGGTTCCTGGGTAATTATATGGTAATTCTTACACTGAATGAAGGCACAATCATTTTCAATATATAGGTCTATTTTCAAAAAGCATTAATATAAAAACATTTCGTTCCATTTTAGTATCAAGACGTTGAAAAATGTTTGAGGTTTTTTTCCTCTTTTTTTTTCACTTTTTTTTTTTTTTTAAACCTTCTGGGAAAGGAAAAAGTAAAGAACCTCTTCCAAGGGCATTACAATTAAGAAAAGGAGCTTTAAAACTATGAAAATAACTGAAAGAAACTTTAAATGCAGAAAGCAGATGGGAGATTAGTTGTGACACTTGTTATATGTCCTCCACAGAAAGCTTGAAGCCTTGTGCAAAGTCGTCCATGAATTGTGCAAAACTTGAATAAAAAATTAGCAGTTTTACATACAGTACTATAGTCAGAAATCTAAGAAAACTCCAACATGGATCTAAGCTTGTGAGACAGCAGTAAAAAAACTTGTAATGAAAGCCAGGGTTCTCAAGTTTATTCCAAGCTCTGATTTGCTGTATGACTTCAGCCAACCCATTTCTGCCCTTTCACCTTCTCTTTCTCTATAATTACTGCAGTAACCAATAAGCTCCACTATACACCTTTAGGTCAAGTTCCTTGTAGGTTTAAAAGTAGCTCTGCTGATTTTAATGGAATTGCATACTAATGCAGAATTTGGCTTTCATATTGGGATGTTATAATTAATTAATGTTTAAGAAATTCTTTGCAATCATCTGTAGTAATAAGCTACTCAAGTGCAGTTATTGTTGACATACTGAAAGTACCTAGGAAAAAAAAAAATCAATATAGGACGTGCATAATCTGCAACTGCTGCAGGTGGCCTCCTCACGCCAAAAAGGGCATGTGGCAAAAAGTTTGCATAGCCTCCTGTGCTCACTGTTGGAAGTGCTGGTCCTTACTAACTCAACACTTCGACTTTTTCGGGTTTTCTGTGATGCTAACACCACTGATAAGTCCATCACCAGATGGATTGCAATTCTCAACAGAAACACTCTGATTTCAGCCTATTTCATTCCACCCGCCTTCTAAGGAACGGAGGAGAAACAGCATCCTGCACTGTGGGTCTGGCTCAGCTTTGTCCACCACAAGTAAAAGGTTCGGAGAGAGCATCTGCACAGTCCCACCTCCGCCTGCCTGCAGCACGCTCATTTCCTGAGCGAGCACCAGAGCTACGTCCTTCAGCCAGCCAGAGTTACTCCAAGCAGGGCCCTGACAGCAATGATTAGTGAATTTGTACTGCCATACTTACACAAGCCAAGCTTTTTTGTTTAAAATAAAATTACCTTCCACGCTTTACTCAAACAATGTGCACAGCAAGAACTGAAACATGACGGTTTATAAAAATCAAGGTCCTTTTTTTATAAACTGCAGGAACATAACCATTCATCTAAAACTAGTAAACCTCACCTTTATTTGTATAATTTTAAAGACTGCCTTTTTCCTTTGAAGTTGAGATTTTCAAAGGCACCTGGAAGTTAAGTGCCCAATTCTTAGTGAAACTAAAATGAGATTTGAGTACCAAAACTCCTTTATAACTGGCTAAAAAATTACAGCGGTCAAATTGTCTTCTACCAGCACTCAGCCAAGAATTTTACAGCCAGGTAATGATCTCCTGAACGTGGCACAAAAACCCTGCAGGAAGTTTTGCTGAGGCAATGAGCACTGTCAAAATATTGTACCTCACCTTACAGCGTGATGTTATGTAAACTGTTTTTATTTTCAATGAGAAAAAAAGGCAATATTTTGAGAAAATTACAAAAGGTTGACTAAATTATCCTGCGAACTCTTCAAGGCAAGGTCCACATCCCTATATGCTTTTCAACTGTATTGAGTACAAGGGGACCCTGGTTACCACTGCAATAAACATAAAGAATAACGCTAAATTCAAACACAAAGAGTGGTCGTAACACCCCCACACTCTATCAAAATACAGGACATTAAAGGCAACATGAGAAATAATGGAGAAATGATAACTGCTGTTGGATTGTATGTATAGTCCATTCCTTTACCACACAGCATTACCCACGTGGCACCAGTTACGTATGTTTTTAGACACTACAGGTTCAAAGAACACTAGAGAGGCAGGGGAAAGGGATGCAGTTTAACATACAAAGGCTGTATTTGCTTTTGGTGAAAAGTACATTGCACTGTTCATTTAGGAGACCGCAAAGAAAGTAAACCTCTGGGGGTACGCAAAGAATGGTCCCAGATACATGAGCTGATTCTGACATTTTAGTGTGAGAGAAAGCAAAGAAATCATAATTTTATGAGTATTTTTCTCACAGGGATAGTTAAAACAAATGCTGATGAGATATCCCTAAACATTATATAAGCATCATCAATTACCTCTTTAAAAAAAAAAATTAAAAATTAAATAACTCACAGTTCTTTAACCTTATTTGCCAAAAGCCAAAAACTATTATTTCCAGTTACCGACTGTGCTACACGCTGTACAGAATCACCCTTTACATTATTTGCCTTGCAGTAGCTGTACGTGAGCATTGCAGCAGTGACCTCTCATTTTACAAGCATCCCTCCATACCTGCAAAAACAGCCAGTTCAGAAGGAGCACTGCGGCACAAATTAAACACCCACGTTTAAGCTGTGAGACACAATCACTGAATAAAGAAAGGAAAACCTCTAGCATACGGAGGAAAAGAATCCTAAATAGCTTTGTGTCTACGAAAGGTAACAATTTTATCGGGATATCTTACACATTAAGGTCAATTGTTGGAAACAGAAAAAAAAAACCTTCAAAGCAGAAACAAATTTGGTACACAATTTTTTCTTACGCTAGTATCCCTGTTTTGAAAGTAGTTCATAAAACACTTCATGGCATAAAGGAAGCCAAAATAGTGTTAGTGTATCCTTCTAGAAAGATTAACCTGCAACATATCCCAGTGCCTGAAATCAAACATCTGCATTATTTGATCTAATGCTATTAATAAACATGAAAGCTCTGGCACCTGTGAGAGAGTGAAAAATGGAACACAGAAGTATCTTTTAATTAAATATATTAATGGTAAATAGCACTTCAGCAAGGGAGTTTTACTTTATTTTTTTAATTTGGCTGCAGACTAAATATATACTCAAGTAACTTTTAATTATTTCAATATATATTCAGATAACTTTTCTGGTTTATTTGTTTACAAACCTCCTTGCTCCCTGAGGTCCCAGCTATCATGTGCTCAAGCAGCAGGTAGCCGGCTATGCTACCGAGGAGCAGTAAGGCACCACCTCAGGGGCACGACCCAGTGAAACCTGTGCGAAACCCGCTCTGGACGCACAGGGCGCCGCTGGAGATCGCCGGGTTCGTGAAACTACATGGGCTCGAGAACGGCGTCAACCGCCAAGCAGCCCTTTTCCTGGGGGTGACCTTACGTGGCACATGGCAGGCGGCCAGGTGTAAATCCAAGGCACGCAAGGCTGGCAAAGCCAACGTTGCATGTCCTCTTCTCCCCGCGTGCCTTCCATCCTTCGCTCTTGCCCGGGCAGGAGGGCAGAGGACCAGGAGCACAGCACCAGCAGGGACCTACAGCGACAGGGCTCTGACAACGGGCACTTCCAGCTTCTCTTGGGTGCTGCTTTACCCCAACCCCGAAGACCTGGACAACAGCCCCCATCCTCTGGGAGGCTGCAACCAGAAACGCGGTGCATGGGAATGATTCTTCCCATAATTGTGTGCTCTTCCCATAGCTTTCAGCAGGAGGGAGAAAAAAAAAAACCATTAATTCAGGATACAAAGAAAATCTGTATCAAACAGGTACCAAGTATGTTCTGTTAATGAAACCTGTGTTTTAAAGAGATGGAGAATATGGAGTGGAGCTATATTAGCCTCTGCTTGACTGTTTAACTGATTTACAGATCCACCTAGCGAAAAGGCGTGAGTTCATTTAGTGAAACGTATGTATTAGATTAACAATGAGGAAAAGGCTAAAATTAAAATGAAGAACAAGGAGAACATTAACAATAAGAATTTTCAAGAGCGGAAGATGCTGGGTAAAGCAGTTACACACTGGAAATGCAGGAAACCGGTGGTTTAATTTCTTGGGATTGTGCATGTCCAGATCCCAGACAGTCTGAGCCATATTCTTCAACAACAAGCTGATACATTTTCTGTCTGATCATTATGGATTTTGACAACGTCATTTTGGAACCTTGGTTACTAAGATATCAATAATTAAATGCTTTCACACTTTGCTCTTGTGGATACTGGCAACTTATCTTTGTCCTCTGAAGAAGCTAATGGTATAATGGGCAAAACATCAAGAATAATTAAGGAAAATGCCGGTATAAACTCCATCAGAAAAAGAATACAAGTTTGTGCACGGCTCCTGCTTGATATCTCACATCCTGCACTTAGTTTCAAAATTAGGGAAGGTTATTTCTTTCTGGTACCTCTTAACTGTGTTTTGTCTGTGTTTAGAGAAAGAAGTACATGCTGTAATTAATGATTTAATAGCCTCTATGTGTACTCTCGTTTTCTAGTTAAAAGAATAACTGGCTGAAACAGCAGTAGCCCATTACAAGAAGCATCCTTCTCCTTTTGTCTTTTCCTGTAGAAATGCTCCCTGTAAGACAGTACCGCTGAAAGTCACAAGCCTTGATTTGCAGAAAAGATACTGCAACCCAGTGACATCTCGGAGAGGAGGGGTGGGAGAGGAAGAATGAATTTGAAAGAGCACGAAGTCTATTTTATACCTGTAAGCATGTAATCTTCCCTAACTGGGAAACTCGTAGAGGGGAATTCGAGGTAGTGAAAACTCCTTTCCTAGGGGTACTGAATACACAAGGAGGTAGCAAGAATTCCAAAAGCATGTAAAAAAAGACAACTTTATCACAAAACTACTAATATCTTGATGCTGTCACTGTGAGAAACCAAGGCAGAACAGATTCATTTGGCTGAACAGTGGATGCAGCTTTATACAAATGATTAATACTTGGCAAACCCCCTCCACTTGGCTTGTCACCAACAAACTCACTATACTTCCTTCCCAGCCCTCCATTGTATTTTATATAATGACAGCCTAGGCTCCAAGATGAGATGAAGCTCCGGTGTCCAGACCAAATGCAAGGAAACCTCACAACAAGAAATCCGAACAGGCAGTTTAGCTGCAGTAGCGAAGAACAACTTGAAACTGCAGCAGATGTCTAACCCTGCACCTAAACTCCGCAAGCATCTCTGTCCCATTACCATTCTGTTCCGAGTTCTAAGATACAGTGTAGGAATGGTGAAAAAGCACATTTTTTTAGTTATTTGGTTTTTAAAAATCAAAAAGCCCCAGAGAACAGAATTAACAGTACATAGAGCACTGCTTTTACGTCAACCCAGAAAATTCCCAAGCATAACTACAAAATTAAGCAAGTGATAAAGCACAGATCTCCCAGAATATTTGTGGAGAGGGCAAGTCTTAAGGTACAGAGTTACAGGACTCTGAAACTGCATTACAACTCGCAGAAACGAGGAATGGACACAGGAGAACAAGTTGCACTGAGGGCAAGATGGGTAGCAGGGCTGCTTTTCATCTGAGCGGCTCTTGTGAATACCTGGAGCTTGTCCGAGGACCCCCCGGCCCTGACAGACACGGAACTGTGCTCACTACTGAGGGCTCCCGAGAACGGGAAAAACATCACTAACTCCCATTCTATCCATGCAGAATACAGCAAACTAAATGTTACCTGACCTATGGAGAGCGATTCCCTTCCAGATCAGCAGCTGCATGTTGCTGCACATCCTTCTTTTTAAAATGCCTAACCCTGTAATTATTTACACAGAAATACTTTTCCGTTCCTGTACGTAACAATTCAATGTTCAAGTTGGTGACAAAGTTCTTACAAAAACCGTATTAGATCCACAAATGTTTATCTTTAATCTACAAATAACTACATTTGGAGAAAATGAAATGCTGCCTTTTCATCATTAAATTATGCAAGACTTGCAATCTTCATGAGTAAATTTGTTGCAATGAAAATGGACATCTTGGTATGAATTACAAAGGACTGGAAAATCTGAAGTAGAAATAAGCCACCAAAAAACTACGGGAAGAAATATTACAGGAACCAGTATGTCAACCCTAATTGTGTAATTACTTTTTGGCTTGGTCATATAAGCTAGAAGCAAGAAACAAGAGACAATGGTAATTTCTTACTGCTGAAATGAAGGTGTCAAACTGTCTTGTATGCTCTGTGTGCTCTAAGCTAAAGTTTACATTTATATCATGTTACTTCAATTACAATCTTAAAAGAGACTTGACTACTTCAGCCGCATTAGGCCAGTATTCATAAATGTTAAACACGCACGCTCCCCGTTGTCTGTGCAAATACATTCTCATATATGTGCTTGTTATTGAAATTCTACTGCATAGATCAGTTGTTTGAAAAAGAAAACTTTCTTTTTTAGAAAACAAAAATGTACATTTTGAAACATTCTGCAGTTGTTTGGGTTTTTTTCCCCGAGGAATTTAGAAGGTTGACAAACATCGGTCAGTTAACGTCCGCAACAACGCGCAGTACAGTCGGACACGGCGATACTTCTGGGCCTGACTGTAGCAGCCTGACTCACAGCACTCTAATCCCCGTGATAACCTTATTTACAAGATAACAGTATTTACACTGTAAACGTGCAGAACTTTGCCTGTCCAGAGTCAGCGTGGAGGGAAAAGGTGCTACCAAGAGGCAGCTCCGTGCTCGCTCCACCGCCGAGCCCAGCCCGCGCTGCCTCCCGCCCCCTCCCGCACGCCGCGCGGAGCCGGGACCCGCACCCTTCCCAAACCATCCACAGCCATCAGCTGTCGCTTTCAAAAGCGGCCCAAAGCAATCTTTATGCTACTGCACATTATTGTCACTTTATTTTATAACTTATTTGTTTTCATTTCTTCAATTTGCCTCTTGTGGGATTGACTCTTGGTACAGTACTGACAGATGTGTGTGTGAGGAGAGCAAACTTTATTCTCTGGTAGAGAGACAGAAATCAATGAAACAAAGACTGCTTTACAGTAAATAATCAGAATAGAGCGTGGAAGGGAAACAAACGTGAAAAACAGAACCTGAGTCCATGCAGAGCGGGTGCATGATGGCTGTTAGCGTCACCCAACCAAGTATGACAAAACTTCTGTTCTAAGAGACATTATCCCAGATTTTACAGGTACCGCAGAGTCTTCTACAACTCATTTTAGGGATGTTTTTAACCATTTTAATGGGACTGTTGTCAAACGCCTATGCACAGAACTGCGTTAAGACTTAGGAGAAAAAACATACTATAAATAATACATACTACAAAATTACTTAATATATCTTTTTACACACAAATGCTAAGGCTAATTAATATCAGAGCTACTTATGAGTCAAAAAAATTTCAGACGATTCTTTTTGACTGTTTTTCTTTTGGACTTGGGTTTCGAGTGGCATAATTGGGGGGGTATTTATGGGAAGAAGTAAAAAACTTGCCCATGATGCAGCAATTACTGAAATGCCAAGTATCCGAGGCTCTTTACAAGCTGGAATACTAAGATTGCTCCCAGAACAACGTCAAATTAGGGGGTTCACTTTTAAGTAAATTACAGACGTACCTAATAACAATTCTGTTACAAAACATTTCATGCATGTGTATATGCATATCTCTATACAAGCTCACTCTCTCTCTGTATAAATATATCATTTTATCACTGCACATAAATTATGCTTCTTGTTATACGCGTACATAAAGTGTAGGAGAATAATTTTCTATGTTGTCCATGAAGTGTAATTTTCAGAGGAGCGAACCCTGTTCAGCAATCATGTAAGTAGTCTCAATGCAGTCAGTGAAGTAACTGAAAAATCAGGGTCATACTACTTGTCTGCAAAAGATACATTTAATTCAATATACTAAGAAGTAGATTTTGGAAGAATTTCAGGAAAAGTATTTCCTGAAAAAGTATTTTCCTGAAATTGTCTAAAATGAAGCGTAACAATACACCATAAACACTTGAAGAATATTTATAATTAACAGCAATATGACTTGTGATTTTTTGTATCTGAAAAAATAATCCCATTTATGTATTTATACGGCATGCAGAATCCCTTCCTCTTTTATTTTAGAACTACAAGATTAAACATAGCTTTTTGTAAAGAGCAAGGCCAGATTTTAAACCGAGACTCAGATGCAAACACTGACATGAGCAGAAGCCATATCCACGAGATCCAAGACCAGTTTTGGCTCAATTTTACCTAGCTTCCTCAATCTCCAGCATAGGATATGAGTAATTGTGACAACTGTAACATTAGCTGTTTTGGCTTTCCTTAGACTTTTTCCTCCTTTTCTGTTTCCCAAAGAACTTGATGAGGATTTTTGATTGTTTGTTTTCTTTCCTATTTAATTTAGAAACCTTTAACAATTAAGAGGATTCTTTTTTTTTCTTTGCAGCTGTTTAACCTCCACTTCAGTTTTTTAATTGTAAAACTCAAAAACAAAAAACGAACTCCTTTCTTCAACAGCTTAAAATACAAACTCTTTTTTCTTAAACTGCCTTTATCTTACATTGAATGACTACTGAAAAAGAAGATACTGCCAAACCACAGCAAAGGCAAAGCGTACACAGCAAAACAAAAAATTGAAATATAAACTCCACCTCAAAAGTATCACTTACGTACTGCTGTTTAATTACAAAGCTGTACATGTAAGCATTAATTCTCTGAATTCTCTTGTAAAGCAAAGTATGTCGTTCCCCCCCCGCCACATTTTTTGGGTTGAAAACCAAGGTATACAAAACTCAGTGACTCCCCTTCCAAGAAAAGTCAGGAATTCCTAATTCATAGCATTCAGTTTCCACACCTCTTGTTCTTAAACCCAGAATTGCTTACAGCACCAAAAGGACGTCAAAATGGAAAGTTCAAAATCCAAACACTCTACTACAGGAACTGGAAAGCACAGATAGAAATTCTAAGTCCTGGGTCTACTTTCACGCCCTGCGGCTGTGAGCTTCCCGTGCACGTTAGCCTGAGGGTGACTCAAGCCACCTTTGGCAACACACTGATCAAATGGCAGCACCCTTCTGGGACAACCGCATGGACACAGACGGGGATTCCCTCTTTCTGATTTCTTCCATACTGTAGGATAAATAAAACCTGTTTCATACTAACATTTTACATCTCTAAACAGTTTTATTCTATCTCAGGAAAAAAAACCCAAACAACTGATGTTTCATATGATCCCAGCCTCCTTCGGCTGGCAATTAACAGACCCACTAACATCTAGCTACGTGGTACTAAAAACTGTATGTTCTGGATACATGGTGTGGGTAAGAAAGCCCTGAAATACATTTATTTTTTTTTAGGAATAAATATGAATGAGAGCCAAAAGTTCAAAAGACTACTGTGAGGGAGCTATGCATTTCATTGAGTACCAATCCTCTCCTACATTTCGTAAAACATGTGTTGGAAAATCATATGTTTGGTATGTAAACTTATGCCAGATTATAATATCTCTTATTACAGGAACTTAACCTCTCACTGCAATATTTTTTTCCAAGAAAAAAAAATACATTTATATGTATATAAAACTTATGCCTTCTTGAACTATGTACTCCTTCCAGTTTTGACGCCTGAATTCAACTCTGTGTTTTCAAGTTTTGGATCCATTAAAGACACATATAATAAATAAATATATTACTATGTAGGGTACAAAGTTCTATTTGAATTTCAAAACCCCAGCACTTACCAGGCACTTTTGACTGAAGGCAGGTTTTATGAAATTATTTTTTAATAGGCAGGCCCAAGAAAGTAGGAGAACCTGAGTATCAAAGAATGTATTTATGAAAATTTGTTAACATAAACAGTTTGAACATACATATCTCTTAAAAAGGGTGCCTGCTTTCAGGCAGAGCAAGATATTACAGCATTCCAAAGAGTAGAGATTTAGGTAACAATCTAAAACTGCATCCTCCTAAGAGGATTTTATAACAGAGCTGCTGACAGACTTGAGATGCCATGGAGGGCATGGCCACAACAAAGCTTTAAGGGAATATTTGTTAAAAATATTTTCATGTTATACAATTGGTGGGGTTTGGTGCACTGTCAAATTAAAGACAGCATCTTTTTTATTTTTCGTATCTCATAATAGCTTGTTCATCTTTTTTCTGCTTATGTCACCAATATTGCTTGTCTGCCTTGATCTTATTTTTAATGTAATTTACATACGTACAAGCACCAAAATAACGATAATAAAAACACACAGTGTAGTATGACTAAAATGCAACTTCAAACTTCAACACTCCAGCTGCAATTTACGTTCTGTCCTTGTTTGCCATGTTTTGCCATAACGAACAGAAGTAAAAAAAAACTGATAAAGACGAATTTTGAGAAAATGCCATCTATTTGCACAGAGACCAAAAAGAATACTAGTAGTTTCAGGAGTCCTAGCTTGCTTTGGTGTTACTCACCCCGTAGCGACTAAGCGGATGAGGTACAACACAGCCAGCACACAACTGCCTATGAGCACGCAGACTGTAGCTAGTAAGTGGTAATTTTTACTGATTTTAGCAGAAAATCCATTTGAGATAGCAATAAAGGAAAACCAGCAACCAAAGGGAAAGAGCTACTGAGAAAATCACAGATTTCCTACGGATCTTTTGCTGAACTTCACTTGCAGAAATGGGAAACAACCTTGACACATATAAAAACTATCCTCCTCTTATTTTCTTCAGAAACACTCGGAAGGCGAAGAGCATTTTTTCATACACAAGAATGTGTAAAACCCACTGATTCAGTACAAAACTATCTCCAGAAGATAAGGACAGCTGTAGTGTTCTAATGCTGCAGTCTAAACACAGGGCGATAGACCTTGCTCCCTCTGTTTTCAGTGATACCGGCCAGTGTGTGCCCCCTGACAATATCATCATTACAAACTTTATTTCACGAGATGTCTGGCAGCCAGTTGCTGAGACACTGCATAGCATATAGTTCTCCCACACGTTTCATGGATATTTACTGAATTCCAGTAGAACCTAACCTGTTAATGCTTCTGGAATGTATAAACATTGTTAACTGCTAAATTCCCTGTATCAACATTTCAGAAATAACCATTAAATAGGTTCGTTGCTAACTGTTGAGGAAGATTTTGATTTATTGAATAAAGTATCATCATGGGATGAAAATCAAGATCACATTTTTAGGGAGGCATGACATATTACCCATAACGAGATGCAATTTTGTACTAAAAGAGTAAGGATAAAGAGTGTGTTTTTAGAAGAGAATCAATGGCCAAATTTACACAATGCTGTTACCTATCAGTACAGAGAGTTGACTGTGATAATATTGCCTATTTATAACTTAACACTATTCTGAATATTAAAAAAAAAGTTTCTCAGCATCACATTAATAATTGTCTAATCATTCCAAAACAAATTAAAATATTCCACCTGATTGAATGCCATCAAACAAAATGTCTGTTCCTGGTTGGGTCATTAGTATGACATTACATCCCTCTCAAGAAAAACAACTGCTTAGCACTTACTCCCAAATCCTTAAAGCTTCTTAAGCACTTAAACATGCACAAAAGCGTATTACAAGATGAGAACCCATCCAAGAAGCGTCTACCAGAATCTACATTACATCAACAATGAGCAGAGGCACAGCATAAAGTTAACAGGTAACCCCGGTGAAATTCTGTTCCTCAAACTGACACTACAGGTCCCAGTGAAAGCCCAATACAGTCAGCAGAGTCAATAAAAGAATCCTATTTGAGTTCAGCGGGCTTTGGACTGGGTCTTACCAAGAGCAAACATTGGAAGCATCACTCCCCCTGGCTTAGTCCAAAGGACAATCCATAGCAGGAATAGCAGGACAGACTGCTCCAAACCTTTGCTTCAAGCTATCACTAACTAACACAATCTATAGGATACCTGAAAGTGAAATAACTCATAGGAAACTCCACAAACCAGGCTAATATCCGGCTGCAGTAAGGACACTTGAAGATACTGCCTGGCAAGTTCTGGGTTGTCCATGAATTCCTGCCAGGAAGCGCACGGCTGCACTCAGCTGAACTGGAGAGGGACTGGATAGCCTCTTTGCGGACACCACCAAGTTTATGTCCTACCTTTCTGCAACATGGAAGCAGACCCAGCAGAGGAACTGAAGCTCTCCACTACCCATAGTCCTGGACTGCTTGACCTACCTTAACAGCCAACGTAAAGCTGTTGTTGCATGTAAGGTGACGGGCACCTGCTTCAGCTAAACAGTTCTCAGATACGGTCCATCGCGTATAGGTCCGTGAGATCCAGCAGAAAGACCTTCCCCACGTGGGCTGGATGCAGAGGACAAGAGGCCTGTGCAGTAATGGAGCAGTGCCACCCACCAGCCCAAGGGGCTGAAGGCATGGGCAGGGGAGGGAAGGGGGAGCTGAAAGCCCCTTTCACACTCTGATAAATACATCCCTGAAGAGACTCCCTTTCTGTCTGGTCCTCTGCTCCTTACTCACCCTAAAGGCTGGTACCACTAATATCCAGATAAGCAACTGCTGTAGACTCAAGGAAGAATCTAACGCCTTCATTCCCAGTGCAGGTGCGTCCCACATTGAATATATCCATGATTCCAAGTATAAGAATGCAAATTCCTGAGGTTAAGAAACTGCCATTTTAAAGTTTTGGGATAAGTCTTGTCTGGAAAGTACGGAGCACATCAGTGATCTCACAGACTTCCAATAATCATTACACACTCGCAGTTTTTAACACAAAAAACCTGCATAGGGACATCTCCACTGGATGTAAGCAGCAAAATCTGGGGGACTCCAGAGTTTTAATACTATTACAGGTTTGTACTACTGCTGCCAAGAAGACCCACTCATGGATTAGCACATGGCGGGCATGACAGAAACATGCAGGACACGAGACATTTCTGCTTAGGCAATGTAACAAAATTACTTTATTTAAAGTTGATAGTGTAATCTAAATATATTCTTCAAGTCCTTACAACAAAGCATACCAGTCATTTTATCACAAATTTTCACTATTTTGTTTCCTTTCACCAACATTCAGTAAATCAACTGTACAAAATGTCTGTAGTGCCTACAACAAAAGTTCTTAATTTTACCCTAATGCAAACAAATAGGTTTTTTAACTAAAAACCACTACCAGTGAACACTGAGTAACGAAAGATGTTTTCCTTTGAGAAATGTTAAGTACTTTGCTTTTTCACGACTGAGCACAAGTTTCAAAAGGACGATAACTTTGTTTTGTAATTTGTTTATTGCTTAATCATGAAGACCAGATTGAGCATTTGAGTCACACAATTTTGTGTTGCACACTCCTACAACAAGAATGTGCTGTAAAATTTTATTTCTTTTTCCTCCATTCAGCTTACTGCTTGCTTGTCCTACTGCTTATTCAGCTAAGCATCTCAAAGTGAAACGCAGTCACATAGCAAGATTTCACTCCTGCTAGAATATTTTATACAGAAAACACATAAGCACGAGGAGATAATGCACCACTATTCTCATATATTACGTTGGAGTATTTGCTAACTAATATAGATAGGAAGCATTTTATTGCAGGCCCAGAGCAAAAACAAAGGAAGACAAGGTATCCTGGGTAAATGATACATTTCAGCATATAAAAAACTCACTCACATACAATCTTTGCTGTTTCAAGTTCTACCTTCTGCTTTTCAAATATTCTTTCAATAAAATTTGCAACAAGTCAGACCCAGTTAGTCCACCTAATTTACGTCTCTCCGTTTCACTCATGAAGTAAAGGTGGTTACCAGAATTGTACTCTTATGCACAAACTACCTAACTAAATAAATTACTATGGCAATTGCAAGGTGATCTGGGGGTTAACTAGAAAGCAAAGCGTACATTTAACTCCAAGACAACAGCACAGTGCATATGGGATTTTGAAGGTAAGTGAATGAGAGTAATGTATGAATTGAGGTATTTCTATTTTGGGGACCGTACAGCAGTCCAGATGTCTGCCCATCAGTCTTCTCTTCTCCATGGCACCAGCCCTTCCTCTCCCTTCTCCTGAAGGCTTTCCACTCCTGCTCCTTTCTACACAATTACCCTAGACATTAGAGTGAAAGTAGTACCCTGCCTGATGGCTTGTATCTGATGACTCCCTATCTTCGAGGCCATCTGGCTCTGCTCCTGGATTATCAGGTGACAGGAGTTAGTCATCTTGCGCCTATGACAGTAAGCCCATTATCTTTTACCTCTGTCATTTCTGAAGAGGTACCCGAGAAAATATGCTGAATAAAACAAGATACTTTTCATACTTTACATCACGTAAGTAAGTACATACAAATGTATTTCAGGAGTTTCACTGCAGCATGGCTCGGACACTGAAGGACGTTCGCTTAGAGAATACTAGGACATCTTCCAAGCTTCAGGCTTAGCTTGCAGAAGACTTTTCTTAAGCACACTGCTGACAAACTGAAAACTGGAGATAAGAAGTGTTTCTGTTCCACTGCACAGGCTGGTAGGACTGAAACCCTAAAACCACTGTGCATATAAAAGATGGAACAGTAGGCTACACTGAGAGGAATAAAAAGGGCAACTAACCTTAAAAATGTGGAATAAAAAGTCTCTCTCGCACCAGAAATCTTCAGAAGGAAACACATATTCTCAATGCCTTAAGGAGACAGCGCTCTCTAAAGACAGTGAAAAACACCCTGGATCTCTTGCGGCGAGGAGGACAGACCTGAAGACTATCTGTCAGAGAGACGCACTCTCAGCGGCTAGAACACGCGAGCGTACGTACTGGGCAGGAAAGTGTTACACGCTGGTTCAGCCAAGCATAGGACACGGTTCATCCAAGCACATTCTATACATTTCCTCAAGATATTTTTCTCAGTACACAAATATTGCGTAACTCGGAGGTTCCTACTGAGACACTACACTCCTTAACCCAGCAAATTTAAACACTGGCAAATGTTTGATTATTATTCGACTGTTTATTTTAAATTCCTTTGGCATGTTCTTCCACCAGTTAAAGCAAAACCGGCTACTACTATCTGTTACGGTTTTGATGTCCGACATATTCTGTCCTTTTCTCACTTCATACGGACGAGAAGGCAATCCAGCTGTTGCACGCTCAGTACCAGGGTAGCGCAACTTCCTAAGCAGTTTTCTTCATACAAGTGCAAAAGCAGCTTGCATTTGGGGAGGGGTGAGGAAGGGGCTAGGACAGAAAAATCCTTCCAGAGTCCAACCTCTTTCACCTGTGAATCAATAAATACTGCGGATGGGGAATAGCTATTCTGTCCTCCCTCAACAGAACACACGGGAAAGAGACCAGGAAAAAATCAAGAGGGAAAAGACGCACACACCTCAATTTGATGAGCAGAAGGAAACAGATTATCACAGGGAATTTTTGTCTATAATCTGCTAAGGAATCACCATCAGACTAAACAATAGCTGCCTATATTCCAACATGCAGCCATCTATCCGTATGTCTCTTATCCAACATTTTCTTTATGTCAGCACTATATATCCCTCCATTAGGGAACTACTGCCACAGTTCCCCCCTAAGTAAATAAAACTGTGATCAGCAGATCTGAAATACAGCAAATACTTGAAAAGGTATCAGAGGTGTTGATATGTGAAAAGGAGACAAATCCGTTTCCCAGCAAAGGAGGAAAGAGCTCTCGGGACGCAAACATGTCACCTCCCACGCGAGCATGGCTAGCCCACGTCTCGCTAAACACACAAAAACATGCTAGAGAAAGCACTGCTCACCCACACACAAACACACCCCCCTCCGCCCTGTATAGGCACGGGGCCTACGCACCTATCACAAAAACCATCAGTAATATGTCAAACTGAATTATCGTTATGTATAGAAGAAAAAAGAAATTAGCCCAATTAAAAAAATAGCTGCCAGCAACTCTAGACAACATCCCAACTTGCCGTGAAAGTGCTAAGCAATTAGCCCTGGGTCTTACTGACTTTGGGCACACAGTATGTGGAGGACATTTCTAAAGCTAATGCTGCTTTCAGAGAGATTTTATTACTTCTCACACAAACTTTGTTGAACGTTACTTTCTGAGGAATCACTAACAGGAAACGTTAATTGAGGCTACAGATTTCTCCAAGTCATCCAAGTCAGCTTCAGCCTGAGCTTCCTGCTACCAGCGTTGAAACCAACAGCTCTACGCAGCAGATGTGTCATAGCCAGCATTCAGATGGTACCCATCTCCTTCTTAGCTGTGTTCTCTCCTCCTCTAAGTAAATACTGGAATGATTACAAGTGAAACAGGGTGTGAGAGCAGAAAAACATGATACGGGCTACACACAATCAGCAGAGGAGCTGCTTTTGACACAGTGCTGCGAACAGTTATGCAAAGAATAACCCAAGGAATTAGACAACATGAAAGGGGTGGGGGTGTGCAGTAACGGTGTGCAAGATTTTCCTTCTGCAATTTTAATTCCCAATATTTCACAGCATATATCCCTGCAAAAGTTGCTGATACTCAGCACTAATATCTGGTTTTGACATTGAAAGCAGCGGGTTTGTTCTCCTGGCTGCAGAAACTTGAAGTTTCTTTGTTCAGTTCTAGAAAACAGAGTATGGGAGGTATGAAACCAAAAATGAAAAAATACCAAGGGAGGGAAAGTGGCAGTCACCTCTGCTTCACTACTTTTTTTTTTTTTAATAAACTCTAATAATGCAATCATCACACTTATGTTCTCCTGCAATCAGCATGTCCACTGCCATCTTACCTTTGTAAGCATGAACAAACACCAAAGCTGGGGTTTTTTGGACTACATGACTACTTTGCCCAACAATCAAAACACGATATTCTGTCCTCACAAAGACAGTTTATAGTATGATAACTTCAGACATCCAGCTTTTCAGCAACTATGGAGATCAAACCAGTCTCCTTAATTTGCGGACTGACGGTGGTATGAGCTCTACCTGGCTGGTCTGCAAGCATTGCGTCAAAGATGCTTCACACCAGAAGTGCATTCCTGTGCGTGCTTGTGCTGGGGCATGCTATGCTGCATCTACTACCAGGGTATCCAAACCCTGAGGAGTTGGAAATTAGGCTTTGCAGCATCCTTTTTATCATTCCAGCTAAACCTAATAGGATTGCTGGAAAATCGGGTTCAGGAATCGGCTCAGAAGAGCCTGTTATTCCACACGCTGATCGGAAATGAGATAGGCACTGTCTCAACATCTTTCCTATACCGAATGGAGAGCAATACTGTGGACTTGTCAAGCTCCACCCGCCTTGCTGATGGCAGAGCTCGTGCAACTCCGATAGCTGCTATACAGGATAGCGAATGAGACAATACACTGAAAAGGTGGCCCAGAATGAAAAGGCTGGATGAAAGCCGTAGGACCCTTACTTGGACGCTCTAGCCGCACACTCGGGTAACTGCCAGCGAAGATAGTAAAGCTGAAAGCGGCTTAGTGCAAGCATGCAGGAGATTTGTGACAGAAAGTTAGAACTCCATGTCAAGCCTTTCATGCAAACAATAAATATTACTTCTGCTCATAATCAGACTTTTCTCCAGCATCGTCTTTGAATGTTGAACCTTTTTCAATTAATTAAAAACTATGCACTGCAGAGTGCATATTTTATCAGCCCTCAGCTGCTTAAGTGTCTAGAAAAGACCAGGCAGTTTTTCTTTTTTCCAGGCAACCCAGAGCAAGTACTTGCAAGGGTCATATCTTTTTAATTATCTTTTCTCTCTTTGATTAATTATTCCGTCTGACAATAGCGTGTTTCTAATGCTATTCACCTGCCTTTGATGATTGACAACTTTTCTGTCTGATTCAAAGCAAACAGCTGCTGCCATGATTGCCTAGCAACCAGGATGTGATGGATGAGCCCCAAAGATGGATGGCTGCAATAAATCATGTCTCCAGCTATAAAACTGAAAAAAGGGATAAGAATAAAAGCGAACAAAAAACAAAACAAGGTTTCTTCCCATGAGTGCACTCAGCTCCTTACCAATTACACCTGAAATGGACTTTGTGTCTATTAATAGCAAAGTTTTCTAATCAGTAAGAATGCAATGATGCCATTTGTATCAAGGTGTGTTTACAATTGTTCCAGCAAATTGGCACTTGTACTTCAATTACCTACTGTGTTACACAAGTGTAGAGGTAGGAGATCAAAGTTTTACCTTCCACTGCTGAAGACTGTATAGAAAAAAATTATGATTTTTTCAGGCTCTTCTCATGATGTCAGACTTGAATGAAGTGTATAAACTTGAATTCCTCTTACTTTTGGCAACTGAGCGTACCAAAATCAAAGTGAACTGAATTTGTAGAAGTGATAACAAACACTAGATTTCTGAAAAACTCGTTTCTATAAAACTCACATAAAGTCACTGATGGCTTTGCAAACCCTTTTAACCTAAATGCTGTTTGTTGCTTATTAAATGTTGCTGTAATTCCCTCTTGCTAAGAGGGCATCTTGCAATCAAAGAAAAAGTTCCCGTGACAAGCATTGAAGAATACCAGGTACCCATGCAAATTCAAGACTGACTCAACCAAACGCCATTCCCATCTAGTTTTACCTACCACTGCTGTCAATCATTTGACTTTTGTACAACGTACCAGGCAACAAACGTTTAATAGTTTGTCAGCTCAGAACAAGTTTAACCGGGCTGTATATCGCACTTGCCCAGGGTTGTTTGTGTACTTGAAGTTTGGGCAACCTATCGCTGAAGCGGTTCTACTGCTGGAGCATCTATCTTCTGGTAGTCACTGCCTGCGCTTCCAGGACAAGACCTAATTGCCTATAAAGAGCTGCTTCCTTAATTCTTCCAGCAGGTGGGGGTATCCTGGTTCCAGCAAAAGTGCTTCAAAAAGAGAAGGGACTGCCCTTGCTATTTACGTGGGCAGACTACCCACCTCCAGGAGCATCCCGGGCACCTGGGAGTGAACGCCAAGACTCAAAGGTTCACAGCACTGGGTGAAGAGGTGGGCAGAAAAGAAAAATGTAAACAATTAAATAATTGTGTTTCAGAACTTTGTTTTCTTTGCAATTACGGGACCAAAATGCAGCCTGTTAGCGAAAGGAAGCTGGACTGTGCTAATCGGTTCACAAGCACATTTTTATACTGGAACTGGCAACGTCTGACAATGCTACGCTGGAGCAGCTCCAGTCCTGCGTATATCTGAGCGTTACGTACAGCACGCATCCGTATTCATGCAAAAGATTGCCGGAATCCTTGCACAGGCCGTAGCTTTGTCTACGTTCTTTGCAATTACTGAAATGCTCTCACCAAGAACTTAACTCTGTCTCTGCCCACCCCTCTCTCTGTTACACAAACACACACACATACACACACAGAAATCCAGCCCCTAAAACAACTGTAAGGCACTCCTGTAATGACCGGCTAGTATCTGGTAACAAACAATGAGAAAGCAAAGCCATCAATCACAATGTGCACGTTGAGGCCTCCATTCTGTCCCAGCTCATCCAACTCTCAAGTTACAGCTTTACACGGCAAGTCTAAATAATATTCAAAATGATAAATGGCACTATAAGCCTGATATCCATCATCAATCTTTTTTTAAGGAACATCCATCTTCAATAATGCACGTTTGAATCATGTGAAACCAAGAGCTCCCAGATTCATTTACACAACCCCCAGCAAGCTGGTGCTGCTTGAATGATACGTGTCAGCCAGCCTGTCCCAACTGCCAAACTTAAAACAAAAAAAAAAA
>VWZZ01003048.1:2667-70910 GCA_013399095.1 Psophia crepitans
GCGTGTTAACAACCTCACCAGACACAACACCATCAGAACGTAAAAAAACAGGGAGGAAAAACGCTCGTAACGCCGTTCGCGGGCTGGAAACGACTGCAGGTTTTTTGCTGGCCTTCTCGCAGCGTGCGGGCAGGTCCCGGAACCGTGTTTGCAAGGCACTCGGTGACATATACAACAGGCTGAGCTGCATCGCGGCGCGGTGCCACAGGGTCCCCCGCAGCTCCAACGTGCCGCCGCGGCCGAGAGCAGCGCCAGGCAGGGCGAGCGCTGCCGTGGGAGCCCCCCTGGCTTCGGGGGCCACCCTGGTTTCTGCGGGTGGGCGAGGGCTGGTCTCCGAAGGAGCCGGCGCAGAGCTGCGGCCGTGCTGGAGCAGGGCACAGCCCGGACTCGTGGGGTGGGGGGAGCACCGGCGCAGCCCCCAGCTTTCTTGCGGCCAAGTAAGCCCAGGAGGCTTCCCAGGGTGCCGGCTGCCCCGCGGGTGACCTGGCCCTGCGTGAGCCCCACTAACCGGCACCTTGCGCTGGGCAGCGGTGCCCTCACACACAGAAGCCAACCAGAAGACACAGGCCTCATAAAAAGACATTTTTTTGTCCCCAGATTAGTGTCTCATCAGTGCCCTCCCCTACCAAGTTTCTCCTAAACAGAGGCCCGTGACCAAAGCCGGAGCTCGGCACGGGGGGCTTGGGCACGTCTGCACCAGGCACGTGGGTGCCGGCCCTCTGCAGAGCTGCAGCACCCTCCGGCGGGGCCAACCCTTCTGCAGGGGCAGGGGGCACCCGGGGCGGGACGAGCGCGTGGGCCGCAGGATGCCGGCGCCCAGCCTGTCGCCCCAGCTCCAAGCCACTTCTCGCACCGGGGGAAGCCCCCGGCCCCGAGAGCTGGCACCGACCCTTCTACCCCTCGGGGATTTACACGGTCGCAAGAAAGCTCAGGAGGTGAAAAAAAACCCAACAAACCAAACCGTCCTACCACGTCCAGCAGCTGAGACTGCCAGGGAGACGAGAGACCGACTCGTTCCAAACGGCTCAAGGATCTTCGGAGGTGAGCTGGGACCGCGGCCCCTCCGGGGCAGGGCCACCACCCCTTCCGCGCCGGCGGGCGGACAGCAGCTCTGCCCCGCGGCGCTCCGGAGCCATCCGCGCCGGGGGGCTGGGGCAGGGTGCCGGGAGAGCGAGGAGCAGCCGGAGTCTGGCGGACGGCTGTACACTTTGGGCGAGTTCTGCAGTACCTGTATGTTTTACATTTACATAAGAGCACTGTGACATTGGAAATATTTTCCTTTTATTACAATATATCAAAAATATGCAGCTTTAGTAAACAAGGTCATATTACACTTTCTAATGCACTGTACAATGCTACATTACACTCATACTCGGTACGGAGAGGGAGCTCGGGCTCCCGCTGGCAGGTTTGCGGGGTGAAACGGTGTCCAGCGGCAACCTGGAGCTTGCCCAGGTCCGTGCCGGAGCAGGCTGCCGCCCCCGCCCTGGGCTCGCCCGGCGCCCGAGGCGGTAGCACCGCCAGCGTTCGCCCCAGGCCCTCTCCTCCGGTCCCAGAGTCTTTCACAGTCCTGTCCTCACGCCTCGGCAGCCCTGGAGCTTAGTCGATCTTTTCCACCTTCCCGATGATCTTCTCTTCGAAGATGGGCAGGATGGTGTCATCCTCCCGCACCTCCTCGAAGACTACACCACAGTCGAACTCGTCACTCACTTTCTTAAAGTAATACCTGAAAAATCAGAAATATGGGGGCAGAGAGGGGAAAAAAAAGCAGGTGAATGGTCGCGGGGGCACCACGGTTCCCGAGCCTGGGTACAGCTCTTCCACGGCCCTAAGCTCACGGTGGATGGGGAGCAGCTCCCACAGAAGTGGAGGTAACTGGGGCCACGCTTCTGCCCCTGTCCCCACTCGGTGAGCAAAAAAAGAATGCTCAGGGTCCATGCTGGCACGTTCAGGAGCTCCAGCCCTGAATCCAGCGCACTCAGAGATCTCCCAAAAGCACTGGCTGAGGCACCCGTGTTGGCGGAGCGTTTCTAGGCAGGCTTTCCCATGGCAGCTCCTACTTGGAAGGGGAACCTGGAGAGCTACACGCCCCATGCCTGGCTGTTTTGGGACTCCAGCAGGACCCAACCTCCCGGTCCCAGTGAAGGAAACAGCTCTGGCAGTCAGAGGGCTCCCCACAGCACCCCTGAGCACTGCCTGATGCTGCTCCTCACCAGCCCAGGACCCCGCAGGGCAGCTCAGCAGCTTCACTGAAGGTGCAAACCATGATGCAGGATGTTTCTCCTACAAAACCCAATCTCCCTCATCCCTGTAACCTGCCTCTTCAACAGCCAAGGGGCCTTGGCCATGCTGCCACATCCCCATCACCTGCGGGCGCCCTCCTGGAAGGCTCCAGGAGACACCCTGACCTATCTCCACCACACTCCTTTACCTTGGAGGGGGCAACACCCTCGTGTCCTGGCAGCGGCATCTGCCAGGGGTCACTGCCAGTCTGCTGGCACCATAACCGCACGTGGGGAGCAGCCCTTACCTGTAGTTCCCTTTCTTGGTCAGCAGCTCCTTGAACTGTCCCAGCGTCACCACGCGCCCTTTGACGAGGGTGCGGTAAGGGATCGGCTCTCCGCAGAAGTAGTAAGCGACCACGATGTTCTCGCACGGTTGGGATGCGCCGCTGCCTGGTCTCTTCTGGGGCTTCAACCTGCCGTACAAAACCACAAGTGACCTGCTGAGTATCAGCCCATGTGCCGTATCTGCAGAGCCTGGGTGGAGATGCTGAATTAACACCCAGCGCCCTCAGAAACATCCTTTGCTCCAGCCACCAGGTCTCCTGGCACGCAGCTGCACGCCGAGGCTGGGGAAGGAGCGAGCGACACTTGGAAAGGCTGGATGGGGCCTGACGGCAGCTACAAGGAGGGAGCAGGTTCTAGCTCAGCCCCTTCGTGCTGAAGAAACCCGTCCCTGGGCTTTGAGAGGAAACAGCCCTTCCCGGCGCACCGCTGGCTCGGGGAGTCAGCAGGAGCACCCCAGGCCCACAACAGACGCAGGTCACCATCAGCACGCTCCTGGTGCGCCCGGGACGCGTGCCTGGGGTGATAACACAAACGCTGCTCAGACCGCTCTGGATGATTGCCACCGTGGCCAAAACAGCTCAGCACGGCTTTCCGCTGACCTACATCCGCAGGGCTCTCAGACAGGACCGATCCTGCTCCCCGCACCGCCCCTGGGCACCTCTCCCAGCAGAGACGGAGCTCGGAGGGGATGCAGCTCCCAGCGGGACGTGTCCCAGGGGCGGCGCTGCCCGTTCCCTCTGCACAGGGTGGCAAGGCAGCCGCCATCCCCCAACCTCGGTGGCTTTAAATCTGCGTTTTCCCGACTCTGCGGATGTCGGTCTGGTCTCCGTTCCAGCCCCCACCCTGGGGTTCTGCTACGTGGTGCCATCGCTAGACCGAACGCGTCGGCCCAGTCCTAACCCCGTTTTCAGAGGCAGACAAAAGCAGCAATAATAAAAACCAGGGTGCTCTGCCCTTCCGTGGAGCCTCGCATCCGGCGTGCCGCAAACGCTGCGCAAACATTGCAGCAGCCTGCACAGATCGGTAACCCGGCACGCGTGGTCCGAGCCAGCGCAGCCTCCTCTTCCAAAGTCACGTAAAACAAATTCGGTGGCTTAAAAAAAATAAATTTAAAAAGCATGCTGGATAAAAAAGATGATTTTGTATTTACAGGAGCGGAAAGTTGCTATAAAAACCGGAGCTTGCCAAGCACATGAGGTAACGGCAGCTTTGGAACCGACTCCCGCCCTAACCCTTAAACGGCGGCTGGCGGGCAGAGCACCTTTTTAACGGCGTGCCCACGTAAACAGCGGCGTTGCAAACCGGGACCAGGCACAATCTTTTCACCTCTTTCTGAAGGCCTGAGAGGTCTAAAGTTCAACTGAACAACCCTCTCGGTGCCTGCTCCGCCTGGGAGACCTTCGGAGAAGCTGCAGCCTCCTGAGAGGCAAGGGTCTGCTCCTGGTGCCAGCAGAGCTCCCGGAGCCTCTCCCGTTGCCGTACCAAAGCACAGGATGCCCTTTAGCTAGAAAAACATTAAGGAATTGAATCATCCTTGGGGAAAAAAAAAAAGAAAAGAGGCATTTAAAGGAAAATTGGGTCATAAATTCAGGCAAATTCTGTGAACTCTGTGAGGCAGAAGTTAATTGAAGGGGTTTGGAAAACCTCAAAGTCCCTAAGCTTCTCCTAATCCTGCCAGAAACCAGTCATGACTAAGAGAGAGCTGCTGCACGCCTGGGGACCTGGCACCCGGGGACCTGGGGACACGCTGCGTGCCCTGCGCAGGCAGCAACGCCGCTTCCCCCGGGGCTGCGGTTCTCCTTAGCCTGGGGCGATGGAGAGGGCCTTCCTGCCCCGAGCTCAGCCATGGTAGAAGTAAGAGGGGCACCAGGGCGGTGGCTGGGAGCCTTCCTCCTCCTGCCGCGTCCTTCACCCCTGAAAAGCCGTTTCTGAAAGTGCTCAGCTCGGCCCCAGCGCTCACCTCCCTCCAGAGCAGAGATGTGCCTGAAAACGATGCCTGAAATGATGCCCGAAAGCAGGAACTCTGCACTGCTTCACAGAGCCAGAGTCAAACCCCAGC
Organism: Psophia crepitans; assembly: GCA_013399095.1. Lineage (NCBI taxonomy): Eukaryota > Metazoa > Chordata > Aves > Gruiformes > Psophiidae > Psophia > Psophia crepitans. The sequence continues at coordinate 7,297 of VWZZ01003048.1, forward strand.
CCCCTGGTGCTGGATCCCCTGCTTTTGCCAAAAATGCCACCAGGGGTGGGTGGCTGCGGTGCGTCCGAGCTCCGGGGGCCAAACAAGGCCGTGCAGCGGGGCTGGCTGGCTGGGAGCAGGATCCACATGCATCCCGGACTGCAGCCGTCGGTCTCCAGCAGGCTGAAGGAGGGCTGATGAATAAGGAATCACTGAAAATACAATTTTCCAAGCGTTTCTGTCCAGAGAGTAAGACAACACAACTGTCTCCGCCATCGTCATTGCCAAGAGATCTCCTGAGACCATAGCTTACCCAAACAGGCCACCAGACCATGTCTGAGCTCTGCCTCATTAAAAGCTCCCACCTGCCCCCATCTCCTGGGTGACAGTGTGACCCAGGAACCCTGCCAGGTACCACCACCCTGCCCCTTCTGGGATCAGCTCCCTTGGCTGCATTTACCACACACGCAAAACGTTATCCGGCAAGGAAACGGCAGCGCTGGTCTGACCTACCCCTCCTGATTTTTCAGCGGTATAACCCAGCGGTGCCATGACAGGGAAACTAAATCCAACCTCACTGTGACGCAGAGGGGAGGCACCCCGCTCGCTCCACCTCAGCCCTGGGGCTGGAGGGCTTTGGAAAGGCTGAAATGCACCCAGCAGGTGTTACCTTGGGAGGTGTCCCGGCAGCCAGTTCCGCTCCTCTTCCAGGCTTGGCTCAACCCAATTAATTCCAAACTAAGCTCATGCTAACGTTCTCTCTGCTTGCAAAAATCTTGTCTCCGAAGAGCTGGTAGTAATTACTTCATCCAGCTGCAAATATAAGTGAACTGTGACGCTGAACTACAGAAAACGGCTCAAAACCTGGCTGCACACACACGAAACCCAGCGATGACCGGGACACAAATACTGGGCACGCTGGATCTCCGTACCGGACACTTAGACCTGCACTGCTTCCTAGCAGCAGCCATCAGCGTCCCCCAAATGCTGCGGAATAGGGAGAGAAAGGCTTTTTCTGCAACAGAAGCGTGATTTCTGCAAGAGTATGTATGATTCCCAGAACGGACCCTGCGGGCAGTGCTGGGGTGGGAGGGGGCGGCTGGCACCCCCAGCCGGAGCAGCGGGCAGTTAGCTGGGGAAGGTCACTGCTGGCGAGGGCTGGGCCGGAGGAGAGCGGCCGGTGAGCTGGCCAACCGTGCCGGCAAGGTCAGCCTGGCCGGACAAAGCCGGCACGGTGCATTCTCCTCCCAGCCAGCACGAGCCGGTGCCTGAAGGACGCCTGCGGGCTCACCCCCCCCCCCCCNGCTGCCCCAAGGCTGCTGACGAACCTGGGCACTAGCTCCGATTTCCCAGAGCTCTCCGGAGCTCCCGACTGAAATAAACGGTATTTTCACATTAACTCCCCTCGCTGTTTCTCCTGAGCTCCCCAGCCAGCTTTGGGCAGCCCCCCTCAGAAGACCCTTGGGGTCTATTTCCAGGCAGGCTCCTGTGCTAACCGTAGCAGGAGCTCTCTCAAAAGCTGGGGCACCCAATCCTGCCAAAACCCAGCAGAGATTTCAACACCCAGAACCCCCTGGCTCTCTGGGGAGCGCCGCATCCTTCCTCGCCTGCTACGCAGCACGTTCCTTTTCCAGGAGCAGTTCCGCGTGCCGAACGCGGCTCCTTGGTTTTCCACGCACGGGGCAGGTCTGGGGGATCCTGGGAGAAGGGCCGGACCTCGTGGGGCGGCAGCGAAAGCAGAGCAGCCCCCCCACCGGTCTCCACGGCGTTTGCACAACGCTATGGGGTGCCTACAAAAACCAGGCTTACGATACAGGCCAAAGTATTATTAGAGTATTAATTGCATATGCACAGAGCCCCGGTCGGTGTTTCCAGAGCGTGTATCTGCATCTAGACATTTCGGGGGAAGGTGCATGAATTTAGTGTGACTATAAACGACTCTACCAATAAACACTATCCAATTACACCATCCGAGAGGCAGATCAAATAAACTTGGCTTAATCTGACTTAGGAGAGGCCTCTAATTACCTGGCTTTCAATCAATGCTCCGACATAAATACACAGAAGTCTGCTACATGGTCACTGCAAGCAAAAATAATTGGAGCTCGGCAATTAAAAGAGCTTCGTTTTTAAATTACACTTGTGTTCCTAAGAGCCAGACGCCAAAGTTTCAAGTTTTCAGAATGCAGCTGTGAAAGGTTTTTAATGGACAAAGTGCCTTTAGCTGTTAACAGTAATTATCTAACATTTTCAAAACACTTTTTATCTGAGAGCTCCATGCGCCTTGCAAATAATCTTCCCTGAAAGACAACGCAGGGGCAGGAGCATTAGCTCTGCACAGGGGCTGAGCTGAGTCACAAACAGATGCGGTGACTCGGATGGGGCCGTGCAGGGAGCCGCTGCTGCTGCAGCGGGGCTACAGCGCAGCGCTCCCGTCCAGAGGCCAGGAGCAGCCTTTGCCAGAAGCCTGCAGCACATGCAGACAAAGAGCAAACACGTACTCTTACTCTGCACTTCACTTCGCTGCATCCTGCTGAATTCTGCTCCCGCACCAACCTTGGAAATTCTCGTGCGAGTGAACGAGCCGAGAGTCAGCAAGGACGGGGGCAGAGCGCCCTGGTGTTCCCCCCGCCCAGCTCCTCAAGCTCCCGGCAGCCTCCTCCCAGGAGCATGTCCAGCCTCTCCATCCACAAACCACAAGCCCAAACCCTCAAGGTGGGTTTTGGCATTTGCACCACCACGTCAGAGGGATCGGGCCAGATTTCTCTGAGCTCTGCACAGGCCTCCAACCGGTTGGTGCTGGGAGCTGGAGAGCAGAGGGCAGCGGACATCTCCCTCAGCTGCTCACCTTCAGAGCAGTTCCCCCTTCCCTCCCACGCACAATCAGACCCTAACGCCATACCTCTGTTTAAGGGGGAGTTTTCCAGCCCTTTTTTCCTCTTCCTCCAACCTCCTGCGAGCTTCTTCCAGCTGGGTGAGAGGGTTGGGGGCTGGATTGGGTGGCATGGTAGGATCTTGGATGAAGGGGTGAGAAGGCTGGACGACGTTTCGGAGCTGGGCACTGACCCACGGATGCACCGCAACAGGTCGCTCAATGGAGAGGGGTCGGACCATATCATGGGACAGCTGCTTCTTAGCGCCTGAAGAGCTACACACAAACACAAAGGTTTTACACAGGTCACCAAGCCGCTTCGGACAGGCACACAGTCACTCCTAGATGGACCTACTGCTCCTGCGGCTGGAGACGGGTACCACTGGGAAGCTCCTTACAGCATGGCTTCCGAGGGACAGGGGGAGCACCATCCATCCCTACAGATAACTTCAGGACAGCAAGTCCTGAGACATCGGGATACGCAACCCAACCCTGACACAAAGCCCACAGATCTGTCGAAGGGCTCTCATCAAGTGCACAACACATAAAAATAAACCCAGCAAAAGGCAGCTCCACCATTTGTGACACTCCCCCAGACGATGCCCTCTGTCGTGGTGAAAGTTAACTCTATCCTAGCCAAACCCAGGACACTTCCCATGTACTGGTGATGTTCCCAGGCCGGGAGTCTCTCCGTGAGCCACTGGCTGGCATCTCCAGGGAAGGGGATGTTGCAGGGATGTGCCCATCCTTCCCCAGCTCCACTGGCAGAACCTGCTGCCTGCCTTCACAGCGGCCTGGCGCAGCGCACGGCTCCAGCACTTGGCCCCAGCTGCCTGCAGCGCAACCTGCCCTGGCCTCTACTGTTGAGCCAGAGAAGAAATCACGGGCAGTTTCACCACTCAGCCACCAGCGCAGCTGCATCAGCAGGGACAAGACCCCAAACGCCTCTCACCGACCCCCCACAAGCATTGCTTTTTGCCAGAGACGACCACACTGCGATTAAGGATCTGTGCCTGCAGGAGATCTGCTCGACTCCGGAGAGATTCCTGGGACAGTCCCATCCTTGGCTCCGCTCTAAGCAGGCGAGGCCATCCCAGAGGATGCGCCCGGCAAGCCGAAACGCTGGGCAGCCCTGAGCTGTGCTAAACTGCTTACTCAGGACCAATGGCTCCAGCACAGCAGGTCCTACGTTTCTATCGGCACCTTGCAGGTGTACCAGGCATTTATGTACAGCAAACGCTTACAGGGAAAACACTGCCTAATGTGTGCCGCGTTATCGGCCTTGGAACCACAGCAGCAATTTGTGAGATTCCCCTGGGGCTGCAACCTCCCACCCTGCGGCCACAAGCCATCCTTCAGAAAGAACAGCCTTTCCCAAGCAATCCTCAGTCTCCAAAGCGCCTAAGCCCTTGTGTCTAGTCGGTTTTTGTCTCCAGGAACAAGGCAGCCTGCTGGACAGCCTTGTGCACGGGACGCAACACAAGAGCGTGAAGACCCCTTGCTCTGCCAGCCCTTACCCATGGTTTGTTTTCTTATGCCTGCTGATCTCCTTCTCTCCTTCTATGATCCACTGAAGGATCTTCTGGTTTCTCTCCATGTCTTCAGGAGATCCTGGCATCTCATAGTTGGCACCATCACTTTTCCCTGAATCGGTCTTCTTAACATTTCTTTTTGAGAGCAGACTTGCTTTCCCACTGCAAGAACAAAGCTTAAGATATTAGCGCTTTGCCTACGCCAAACCACCGCAGACCGTGGCAGAGGATGGACACGTCTAGCTCCAGACATGGCCAGCCCTGCCGGGGCCTGGTGCTCCTGCAGTGCCGGTGTGGCCCTGGCTGCCTTCCACAGCCCCCCGACTCTACCATAGCTCGAGCCAACTGTGCCGCAGCTGAGGCTAAGAGCAAGACTGGCTAGACCTAGGCACAGCAGGCTGCTCCACCGGCGGGGAAAGGGTGCTTCTCCTCTGGCCAAGCGAGCCACGGCAACGTGACAAGGGCTCCTGCCACACAGAGGGTTGTGTTAAAGCTCTTTGCTCAGAGCAGGAGGTTCATCCTGGTGCTGCAATCCCTCGGCTGCCTGTCCCACTGCTCAGAACCCGAGCCCTTCCCATCACTCCCGGACTCACTGACGACCCAAACCGCCCATTTGCCATGCCCAGTGTTTGCTTCTCATCCCGATTTGAATCGAGGCTTCACATCACGGTGGGAGATCACATCCTAGTGGGGCAGGCTGCCTTGCACAGGCTCTCATGCATTGGGAAGCCCAGCCACCTCCAAACCCGTAGCCAGACGGGCACCAGGCGGTAGCTGACACTCTGGCTACGCTTATGGCAGCAGCAAAGAGACCCCAGTGCTCCTTGCCCACAGGCACCCCCATGTGCCCAGCTGGGCAGCCCCCTGCTCACGAGGCCACGCAGAATTCACCCGTGCTGGCTGTCACGGCCACAGCCTGTCATTTCATGGGACCCCCATCGTCCTCATCATTTTACTCCCTACTTCTGCTTCTGCATGCTCACTCACACACACAGGAAAAATAACCTCAGCACACAGGCTTTCAGACAGATTTGTTGATTTTTTGGGGAAAAAAAGCCTGGAGAGGGGTTGCTACGAAGGCAGGGCAAACTGACAAGGTCTCTGCTTCTCCCCAAGCGAGGACCAGCGGGTATCAAAGGAAATTCTCCAGCCGCAGCTTCAGTGCGAACAAAACCAAAAAAGCCTTTTTCTGCAGGTTGTAATGAACCCGCAGCCGCAGCCGCGGGGTGCTGGGGGGATAGCAGCCCGGCGGGGTTCAACAAGGAGCTGGACAAGCCACCGCAAGAGACCGCTGGCTGTTTCGGATGGAAACTCTTGTCTTGCGAAGCTCCTAACCCAGGGATTGTCAGGACCTGGGAGTTTGTGCCAGAGGAAGGACAGCTCTGAATGTTCCCTCTTATAATCCTCTTTAATATACACTGCAGCCGGTGCTAGAGAGAGGTCCTGTGTCTAGCTGGGGTTTTGGGGTGACGCAGCATGGTCATGCTCATGCTCTGTTGAAGCAACAACCCCTTCCCCACTGAAACAGGGCAGATTTAAGTGCTTCTCCCTCCCCGGGGAGCAGTTTGCTCTGGCTGCTCCTGCCCACTGCAGCCCCAGCCACCTGCCTTCACTAAATATCCTGCCCCCCGTACGCTGCAAAGCAACACCCCAAACCCAGGCCCTGGGGAGGCAGCTGCGCTCGGGGTGAGCACAGCTCTTCCCCACAGCTGCTCCACCGCCATCCCATATTCCGGGCAGCCCCCAGCTCTGCTCTCACCTTTGCATCATACAGTAACAGGACTAGCCAAACCCGCTGCAGCGGAGAAGGAGCTTCACCCTGTCCCCTCTGCGTGGAGGGGATGGAGGGATTCAGATGGCCAAGGAAAGATGGACAGAAGCCCGTAAGGGAGCAAAATGTCTTTCTGGGGCAGAGGGTGCCCTACCCTGGAGAACGTCCCCTTGGGACAGGATGCCACGGCAGCACCGCAGCATCCATCGCTCTGTCAGGAAGAGAAAGGAGCCCGTCTGGTGAATGGGTGAAACCTTGCAATAAGGAGAGCTTTTCTGTCCTCTCACAACCACCTGAGGAGACCCAGACTCTGACACACAGCCCTACACTCAGCAACTCCCGATGCATGGGGAAGGAGACCAGCATCTGCAACTTCTAAGCACCTCCACTGCTTTAAGGAGCAGAAAAACTACTTTCTAACCAAGGCCATTAAAAATCGTGGTTGGAGGGTGTCTTTCAGCACCAGATCACAGAGGTGAAAAGGGGTCTATAAAGGTTATTGGGGGACATATCCATTTCTGAAGAGGAAGAGCAGTGGGAGGCCCTTAAACCACGTCCCAGCACAGGCTTTCTTGAGAAAATGGGGTTCAGCCACCCCGTTTCACCAGCATGCAACAGCCCATTTAGCAAAGTGCTTCCAAGGGAAGCCGTGGCTCTGGAACTCCCATTGGGTGTTGCCTTGACTCACCTGTAGCCTAAAGAGTCCATGGGGACAGGGGCCATGCCCAAGTTTTCAGTGTAGTTTCGTGACTTTGTTGCATAGTTATGTGAATCTACATTCCAAGCAAAGCTGTTCTGCACTCGCTGCGTGGCCTCGGCCTCGATCTGCTCTTTTGGTTTCATCACGCTGTGGTGATGGATGTGGTGGTAGACGTGTTTATGGTGGTACAAGTTAGCTGCATCCAGTTTCATTCCTGATTTTGTTGCGTGCTTGCCGTGCCCTGGAGGAATTGTTCCTAGCGTCCCTGACAGCTTTCCTAAGTGGCCGCTTTCTGGGGACCGTGGCTTAGGAGAGTGGCGGCCAGGTCCTGGAGACTGGCAGCCTGGGGTTTTCATCACACGCTGTACGTGTTCATCAAGGATGCTTTCTGGGTTCTCTTCATGAGCATCTCTCATCTGCATCCCAGCGCAGCCCATCTCAGAGTAACGAGGAGCAAAGTGATGAAAGGCTTGGGCAGAAGGCATCTTGTGGCTAATGACCGAGGGACCAGAAGAGATATCTGCATCCTCACCTTCTTCTTCCTGCAAGAAACACAAGGACAATCAGAGAATGACAGCAGAGTGGTGAAAGGGGTCCCCAGTCCCACCTCCTGCTCGCAGCAGGACTGTTGCCAACCCTTGAAGGAGTCAGGCCTGGCTTTGTCCAGCCAGATCTCGAAAACCTTCAAGACTGAGATCCACCGCCTCCCTGGAGACCTCTTCCAGACCACGCCACCCGCCTGCAGAAAATTTCCTAATGCTCAGCCCAAGCCCGTGCAGTCTTGCTGTCACCAAGCGGAGCTGCTCAGGTCTCTGTACCCTCTTTTTGAGCCACCGTTAGCCAGGTTCTCCAGGCATTACCCAGAGAGACCGAGGCAGTCTTTGACAGACAGCCCACACATCGCGCCCGGGGTTTACAGATGCAGCTTTCTGATAAGCACGACAACTCAATCAGACGTTTGAGCGGGCAGAACCTCACTAAAGAGCTCCCTAGGTCCCTTGAAGGTGGTTCTGTAAAAACCAGCAGCAGAAACACAACTCACCACACCGTAGCTGCGACTTCCTACGAGCCTTTGGTAAGGCACCGCTTCAAAGCCCATCAGATAAAGCTCAAAGTTACAGGATATGCAGGAAAACAGTTCTTGAGTCAGGCGAGACCGGGGGGTTTCTCACCCGAATGACTATTTCACGAGGCAAAGCCAACAACGGGCTTGTAACGGGAGGGAGCAAACTGAAGGTTGACAGCAGCAGGAATGGTTTTGAAACTCAAACATCCATTTCTCCTGGGCTTTCTGCTAAGGCTGGAGTGGAGCACTTCACGCAGACAAAGAAACGGGTTGGAACTAACTGCTTGTTCTTGTAGTTCACAACGGTCTAGGACATGCTGTTAGTGACTCCTAAGTCCTTGCCAGGAAGAATAAAACTCCTCTGTGCTGACAGCCACAGTTTTGATGCTGACAAACTACTTTACGTTCCAACATAAACTCAGATATTTATGAAGTTTCTTTATTAGAAGTCAGGATTCCTATTTTTTTTAATTACATAAGCAGGATTCCAGCGAGTCCTTTAATCCCGCTCTCTTTTCCTCCTTTGGCACAGTAAAGAAATCAGTTGCAGCACAGGGTACCTCTGCCCTGCCAGATAAATGCATCTGCTCGAAAACACTGACTCCCATCAGCCTTGCCTGTCAGATGTCATCATCCATCACTTGCTAACCAGCTTCAAAGTCTCAGCTGCCAACCACACAGCAAGAAAGCAAACAACAGACTTCCTCCCAGCGTCACACCCGGGGGTTCAAACCCGAAGCAGGGACAACGTCAGGCTTTGAACGTGCCAAAGGTGTGGGCACTGCACGCCCGGGGGTGTGACACGATGCCCGCGTCTGGAGGGCACACACCACTTCCTGACAAATTGCTTTGAAGAACTTCAGAGGCACCTTTCATCTTCAGCCACGACGCTGCAGCCTGCCAACCGCCCTCCCTGGGCACCTAGCTCAGGGACAAGGAAAGATGGAGCATGTGCTGACTAAATCCCTGCCGCTGGAGTGAGCATTTATTAGCAGTTTGTGACAACCCAGAGATGCGCCCAGCACTTGGGAGGCTTTTAGGGCTGGTACCGACTTTCTGGAAAACTCTTAAGTTTAAAAATCATATTCTGTGCAGGGCAAGATCCGATCCCCACGCAGATTCCCCGACACACGGCAGTGCGTCCTTTCTGCTCAGAGCCCAGAGCTCTGGCAGCGCTGTCACACCAGAGTAGGGTGGCACGAGAGTGACAGCCTGGGGTGGTCCAGCCAAATGGGTGCCTGGGATGTGGGAAATCCTCTGGCTGCCTGGAATTCAATTTTGCCAATAATGGACTTGGTACTTTGCTCCAGGACTGAGATCAGGGTGGGCTAAGGGAAGGCGAGGGATGCGCTGGCTCTCTGTTTGCCTTGGCTCAGCTCATCTCTGTCACTGAGCAGGAGGATCTGGGAGATCTGGACCCAAAGCAGGTCCTCAGGCTGGAGCAAGTGCTTCTGGCGTTGGTGGCACGTAGGCAAGCCCTGAGGGCAGCCAACTGCCCGCTCCCCAGCACTGGTCTCAGCCTCACAGGGAGCAGGAAAGCCCCAACAGTGAGAAACGGGAGCTAAGGAAGGAATTGGGGTGCCTGTTCCAAGCTGCCCTCTCTCCTCAAGCAGGGCAGAGGCCAAAGCTTTAAGTCAAGGCTGCACGTACCAGTTCTGCTACATCTTTTCACCGTGCTTAGTCTGCAGCAAGAAACCGAACACACGATCCGGGCTGGGGCGGCCCAAGCTGGGATTGTAACGCAGGACTTTGGATAGGGCAGAGTCAAGCCTTGGCATTGCGAGGTGCCCTTTGTGTGAGTTAGCCACCGTAGCCTGCGCCCGGCCCTGCAGCAGCACCCTTCCCTCCTTCCTTCCCTCCCACAGCCACTGCGCAAGCCTGCTGCCTAACCTGCGCCCCTCTGCCCACCGAGCACCCTCGCCCTGCCTGCAGCGGGCACGGGCAGAAGGAAGGGAAGATGTGACAACGACACGACCAAGAAGCAATAACTACTGTGTTTTACAGCGAAGAAACCCAGGGGTCTGGGGAGCAGCCCCCTCTGCCAGCTCAGCTTTCCTGGACACAGGGGCAGCGTGGGGTCCGGAGCTGTTTCGGCATCTTCGGCGAGCTGGGCAAAGCTTGGCAGCGCGCGCAGCCTCTGGGCGGGCGGGGAAGCCCCGGGTGCCATAACCACTAGATGGTGCTTTGTTGACATAATATTGTCAGAAACCTCTTCCATCAGCTCCCAAAGGCAGCGGCAGTTAGGGAGATGCAGGCTTGAACTTTGCTGACTGTCTGCTGAGCGATTTTTCTGCTCTGCAGTGAGGTCGGGGGTGCCCTTCCCCTTGAATCAGAAGGCTGAGATCTTGCTGCAAACCTCTTCCTCTGCCTTCTCCCAGTCCCACCCATCAAGGCTGTTACTGGTCAGCGAGGCAAAAGAGCTCACCTAGCCACGAGCGTGTTTTCAGTTACCAGGCAAACGAGTTCCCTCTCTAGTTAGGCAACGGTTTATATTCAAATTGTGAGAATCTCAGCGCTGGTTTTGCTTCTCCTGGCTTATTTTCACTTTGCTCGGTTCGGACAAAGACAGAGTGCTCTGTAGGGTACGACACTGCAGCTTCCACGCACGGACATGAGGCTGAAGTGGCTCAAAAAGTAATAAGGGAATGTGCATATCTTGCTCAGAATAATTAATGAATTCAGAGCTTTTTTTTTTTATTTTTTTAGTAAAACCCCCAGAATCTTACAGTCGTTTCAGTAAAATGAACCTGGCTCTAAATCAGATGCCTCTTCTCCATGTTACTGCATGATGTGGCTTTGAAAGGGAACCTGCAGGCAGCTCAGTATGGGGGAGAAAAATTCTTTCTTCCCAGCTCTTGCAAAATATTTTCAGCTCCTCGGCTAAGCTGATAGCTGCCTAGTGTGACTAACGCGCGTGGTTTTCTCCGTGCCACTGTTCAGTGAGCCATGCAGACCCGGTAAGAGGTTACCCTGTAGTCCTGGTGTTCAGGTCGTAGAAAAAAAGCCCTTGTGATCTATCAGGATTCAAGCTCTCCTCTTGCTGATACCAGCAGCTCCTGCACCTTAAGTGCTGACCTAAAAAAGCTACAATTGCTTACTCCGAGTTTTTCCTGAATGACTAATGCCAGATGCCAGCCAGTGAATGAAATACATTCTAGAGACAGCAAAGAGGTTTAATATATAGCATTAGTGGGAGTCCTGGGCTTAAAAATAGATTAAGTCATACAAAAATGTGTTTAAACCGACAGATTTATTCTCTGGCACGTAGGTATTTGCTGATTTTATGGTATTGCTACTGGCAGCTTCTTCAAGGAGGCGGCGGGCTGGGATAATGCAGTCTGGTACAGGTGGGGGCTGCCACGGAGCCACAGGAGGAGGAGGAGGAGGAGGAATAGTGCTCTAGGACTGCATTAGCAGAAAATGCTGGCAGTTACATTGGCTCTGTCTAGAAAGCAATAGGCCCCGCAGAGGAAAACGGCAGTACTTCTAGGAGGACAGGATCGAATCACCAAACAGCACCTTGCTGGTCTTTCCTGGCTGGATGCTGGACACAGCCGTGCAGGGAGTTTGCTGGACAAGGCCTGGAGCTGGAGGGAAGCTTACAGATCCCTCTGCCTTCCTCACTTCACAATTTGAAATACGGATGTGATTTAAAACGAATCCTAAACCTACAGCTCTTTTTTCTGTTTAAACATGAACACTTAAAATATTGATGAATATTAAAAAAATACTCCAGTGGGGCTGAAAGGTCTGCCCTGGGGCCCCAGAGGCTCAGCTGCTCTGAAAGCACGGAGCTAGCCACGGCCGGCACCAACACCTCGGTCTGCTCTACGGGAGAGCTGCAGGTTACTGAGCACAGAGCCTTCGCCTCAGGGCCCTGGCAGCTATTAACTGCAGAGACCCACAATTTCGTCACCCAGGGCTGTAGTTATACAGACATTTGTGATGTTCGGTGACACTGCGACGTCCTCTGAACGCTCTCCTGTATCCCCAGCACAAGATGGACAGGTACCCATGAGATGCCGTGTCTCAGAAGAAAAGACACGGCGTGAATACTGCTGAACAAGGTCTCACGTGGGTAATAACCAGACGACCAACACCTCATTCTCTCCCTTTCGGAGCTCAGTGTGGAGCTAAAGGCCTCGCACGCTTCCCTTGGTTCATCTACCAAGTCCCTGAGCTCCGAAGGGAGCAGTATCAGGGCTCACAGCCTGCAGTGCCACGTACTGGGTGTCCCCAGCCACCCATGTGCAGTCAGTGCATTCCTCCGCCCAGGAGATGACGTTTGAACGCTGTACCTGAGCAGTTCCAAATTTTCTAGGGATGTGTTAGGCCCTGATGAACAGAACCCTTTTGGTTTTGGTAGGAACGACCCAATAGCACACACAAACGCCTCCAAGCGTATCACCACCTGCCAACCAGTTACCATTTGTGGGGGAAACAGGGATCGATCACACAAAACCCCACAGGGGAACGCAATGCCCTGTTACACAGTCCCCATCCTCGCACGGAAGGGACTGCTCACAAAGTCTGTGATGGACAGGTGAGTGAGGGGGGCTGGAAAGCCCCTATCTGATGACAGATGTGGGCACTGCTGTGCCATAGCTGCTATCTTACAGCAGGGAGGGAGTGCTGGAGCTCACAGAGCCCTGCACAGACGGGGGAACCGCACCGTGGAAGCTCCTGGGGCAATGGGAACCTTGAGGAACCCCTGTGCAAGCCATGACCATGGCTGTTGAGGCAGGGAAGTGGTCACCCAGGTTGCTTCCACAGCAGCTGAAAGCTCTCTGTGGTGTACAGTGTGCAGACAGGCCCCCGGGCTGGTAGAGGAGGTAAGGGTACTAACCGCTCGAACGCGTTTAAGGCGCTCCTCTAACTTCTCCTCCGCTTCACGTTCCTTTTGTACTTCCTCCAAACGATTGATCAGTTCTGCAGCAAACTTCTCTGGTTCAACGTGGATATCCTTTGGCATTCGGTACGTACGCTGGAGGAAAAACACACCAGGGGTTAGCAAAAGATGCACGAAAACCCACACGTTTATTTTGGAGGCTTTGATAACTGGAAATGCCAGTCGTTCCGGTGGGGAATTGAGGGAGGACAGGCGGGTAGACACAGAGCTGTGTCCCCACAGCTCAGGACCGGTGGGGCTGGAAGCTGAGCCACCACCACGAGCTTCTCAGCTGGCCCCGGCGCCACACACCACTCCACCTAAGGGAAAGGTTTTCTGGAGCCACAATTCAGCAAGGTCTTGGCACCAAACTCCGCTTTGGGCTGGATGCACTTGCTTTCCTCCCACCGTACACACGGTCAACAGGAATATCCTGGTCTCAAAGGGTGGGAAAAGGACGTACACACACATCTCTCACAAACTGTGCTTACAGCAGCCACGTTTTCACTTTGATAAGAAGGAGGGCTCTCATGCACGCTTATCCAGATTACCCCAGGTGGATCAGCGTATGCTGGTCAATCCCTGCAAATCTAGTCCACAGCAACAGAAAGGAGAGGAAATCCCGTCAGCTCCAAGACATCTTTCTTCCCTCTGTCTTCTGCTACAGCCCACCCCAGCCACAAAAGGCCACGGTTCCCCTAAAGCATCCCCTTACTTGAGGATCCTGCAGGACTGCATCTCGGCTCTTCAGAGCTCTGCAACAATCCCCTGCTTGTTTTATCAACGCAGCACCCTCACCAGCACCAATACACCACCGTTTGCTCTGGGAGACCAAATGAATATTTATGGGAGTTCAAGGGCATCCCCGGTTCCTTATGCTGAGCTACCTTGTCCCTATATTCCTGAGCTCTGGGATAAGAAGTTTGTGTAGTGAAGTATGAAGCTGACAGCTGCTGTATTTTTCCTCTTTATTTTTATCCCTTCTGCATTATTTTGTTAAAATAGTAGAAAAAAAATAAAACGACACAGCAGAGATAAAAAATTAATTTGGAGGAAAAATATATGGAAAAGTCAACCTCATAAAAACCTGCATTCAAATATTTCAATACCAACATGAGAGAAATATACACTCTACAGGACCAGAGATAAAATTAAATGTGAAGACGTGAGATTATTCACAGCAAAAGAACAAATGCAGCACCAGAAGAGACACTGAGCTTGAAATCTTTAAAGAAGGATGAGACACCACCCAAATTTATCCCAGACCAGCCAAAAGATCAATGCGGAAAACTAAAATAATACTTTGCCTCAAAAATCTGTCCAAAGTATGCAAATCATATTGGTTTTTCTCTCTCTTCCAGTTGCTGAGTGGAAGGCAGGGGAAGAAAAATCAGTATCCTACTGATGGCAGCGAGAAGCTGAAGACACCTTGCATGACACCCAAGTTGGGCTGCAGAGGTCTTGGTTAAAGCACCGCTTGTTTTGTTGGCTGAGAGCAAAATCCAGCCAATCCAGCCAGCAAATCCCAATTCCAGCGCTGTCCCAGGCAGGACTGACCCGTCCGAGCTGGGAACAGTCCCAACCGCCCCCTTCATCCAGGGACACAGCCACTGGAGAGGGCATAATGCATGTGAGCTGCCATGTGGCTCCCACCCTGGGATGACAAAGTCTTTGCTGCCACCAGGACCTCCAGCCCTGCAAATCAATGGCCTGTTTTAAAAAGAAACACAGTAGAAAAAAATTTTCATCAATAAAAATGAGGTTTGGTCTTGAAATACTGGCCCTAAGGGCCAAAGTGGCATGCTTCATCCCAGCACGTAGACCCTTCTACTCCAGAAACGGGCCCAGACATGGGGGAAGATGTGGCAGAGCTGGTCCCTGCTCTGTTACTCACTGGGGAGCTTCTAGGATCCAAGTGATGTTTCCCCATTCCCGCCGCGCATCCTGGGGGAGCACTTCTGGCTGAGGGAGTCTGCTTCCATCACCCCAAAGCCATGACCACCACCATCCATCTCATCAGGCAGCACCAGTGATTCCCGAGGAGGGAAATCTCTCTCTCTCTCGTCTGACAAGTCGTAACCCGTCGGGTGATGTGCTCACTCCCTCCTGCCACCTCAGACATGCCAACTCTCCCTGCGGTTGTTTATACGATGGCAGCACCAAGCCCTGCTCCGTTAGAAACTTAATGAGCCTAACGAGAGGCAGCTTGACGCTCAGCAGCTACAGTCCCGGGTCTCCCTGCTGCAGCCACCACAGCGGCTTCCATAGAAAAGCAGAGCCGGGAAAGAGTTTCTCTTTATTTCCATTGCAGCATCCCAAACCAAAGTCTCTCCCAAGCCCCAGCAACAGTGGCTGCAAAGGCTGGAGTGTGTCACCCGGCGTGTGCGAGTCCTGCTACAGTAAGGTGGTTCCCTCCAGGGCCAGCAATGCTTAAGGACCACAGTTCCATCTCTAATGAGGAGCTGAAGACATTCAGGGTCACTGCTGTATCCAAGGAACTCGAGATAAGATGATTTTGGTCTTTTACAACTAATACTTCAGCATATCTATCGACAGCCTAGAGGTGATTGAAGCTTAACTATAAAAATGGCAATAACTGAACCCAAGAATCTTTAGGATGAACTCGTTTTCCTCTTTGATAAACTGTTGTATCTGCAAAACTCGCTGCCCCGTCCTTGGGGCCTTCCACTCAGCACGACGGCTCGCAGAGGTCCTCCGCAGCCTGTTCGAGCGTGCGAGATGCCGTGCACTCTGTCAAGCCACCTCTGCAAGGGTCTCCCTGACCATCCAAGCCCACCGCAACCGGAACAAACCTCACGTCACCCCACAGATACCGGTTCCACACACCCTGTGTTGTCCTGTCAGGTACCTGCAACGGTGATTCACAGAAAGCTGGCAAGCAGGATGGTGCTCTGAACATCACCATGGCCCTGACTTTATTCCTGGCTCAAAGGATGAGCTACGCAGACTTCCTCAAAACGAATAGTATTGCAGAGTAACGAACGCAAATTCCCTGTGCTGAAGCAATACAGATAACTGCTGAGGGGTCTCTCTCTCTCCCTGGACAGCAAACGTGGACTGCACTGACCTGGTTCAAAAAGCTTAAGACAACAAAGTGCTTGAAACTTTCATCCAGTGACTGGCCCGACTTCGGAAGGGAGACACGCTCCATCACAAACCAGCCAGGCTGAGCCTGTGCCCAGAGGAGGATCCTGCAGGGCTTCAGGGTTTTGAACCTGCCCCCAGCTGCCCGCGGGCATACAGAGCCCTGCCGGGGGAGCTGGAAACCAGCGGTTTGCTGTTCTGAAATCAGAACGGCTCCGAGTGCTTTTGTTCCAGGTAAAGGGTGCAGCCCTCTCGGAGTGCTGGCTGGTTTGGGAGGATCAGAACGAGATCTCTGGCCATTCCGGTTACCAGTTCAGAAAGGAAACGCTTCATTTTAAAGAATTGTTTTATCTACAGCTGCTTTATCTAGTGTTTTATTTAGTTATCTATCTACTTCTATTTAATGCCACTAGTTCAGACAGGTCTGCCCAGAACCAAACCATGCTGAGTTGGGGAGGTTGCAGAGAACAACGGATGGGAGGCTGAACGCCAGATGGTATGGGCTGTGAGGAAGGATTTCTTGGGGTTCCTATCTCCAGAACACCATCTTCTGCCCTTGACAAGCAAAATGTCTGAAACTCTGGCACCTTTGGGAAGAAGCAGTCTGCTAAGAACATGTGAGATACAGGAGCTCTCTAGCAGTTCCACTTAGCACCTGCTATCATGTTTTCTCCTTCTTTTCTTGGAGCTGCTGGAGTGGGAGTTGCATGGATTTTGCTCCATGAGGCAGATGCAGGTCTTGGGTTTTGATGGATTTCTCTGAAAAACTGAGGTTTGAGGACCAAGTTGCACATCAGAAAGGAAAGAATCTCACTGTGGCTTGCGGCTTCCCCTTGGGAAGAAGAAACCTCAATTGCTCTGAGATGAAATAGCAAGTTTTCCAATGGTATCGTTGGGTAGGGGTCTCTCTCTCTCCCAGCCCCAGGGATCCATGGGTCGGGCCGAACCATTTGTGACAAATCTGACTGGGTCAAAGAATTCTGTGTGTTGGTAAATCTCCCTCTTCTACAGGAGGTTTGATGCCTCCACGACGCTTGAGTGGCCGATGTCAGATCACAAAGTCAGTCTTGGAGACTAAATGACGATGGCAGGCTAGCGAACCCAGGAGAAAAGAACTTCTGAACCTCCACATTTCCCAGATTAATAATGCATTCCACTGTGATATACATTATTAAAGGATAAATGGTGTTTCTAGTCTAGAAACACTCGTGGCAGAGCTCATGGATAGCTGGATTTCAGCATCCACTGTAGCAGCATTTAGGGATTAGCAAGAAGTCCCACTGCTGCAAGACATTTGAGGAAAAAGGGATAAAACAGCTGATGGGAATTCTGAGCAGGTTCCCAACTCACCGGAGCAGGAAGCTCATTCAGCTGTAGTTACCCAGGCAGCACGAGACCGGGGTCCTCCTGTACACTCCTCACTCGTACAGCATTGCAGTCAAAATCCTCCATTCCACTCAAGAACGCTACGGAAGCCACCTTGGCACAGAGGACATCCTTCTGGGGAAGTTCAGTAGTCAGCCTGACCCACTCTGCTGCCCCTTCTACTTTTTTCCTTCTCACGTGGCAACAGCAAAAAGAGCTGCAGCTTCCCTGACTGAGGGACAGGACAGGAGAGTCCCCACCTGATGATCAAGCTACAGCAAGAACATCACTAAATGGCTTCTTTACGCACTTCGACAAACAAAAAAAGGAATCTCATGTCTTAATGGTCAACGTTGGATTTTTCTGAATTTGTTGGGGAAAAGGAGCATGCCTTCATTATTTGGAGGCAGCACGGCTGTTGGAACTAGTGGGCAGTCTCCTATGAAAATATAGCTTCTGTTTCTAGCTTCTGGACCTAACTGAAAGTGCTGCTATTAAAGGCAATATAAGTTCTTTCAGAATTTTGCATAATGGCCCCATAACTCATTTGTAAGGGAACGGTAAGGTCTCCAAAGGACTTCTGAAATGACTTTTCGGAAGTAGGAGGTTCTCTACTATCACTAGGAAAACATGCCATGCATTCTGCGAGCGCCGTCAGCATGGACTCTGGCTACGCTGGTTAGATACGAGTCCGTAAAGACCTTCACTCAAAGCTTACAACTCAGTCATCGCTCTGCGCTGAAAAGCGTGCTCCCCACCAGGTCCAGGCGGCCGATGGCTTTGGCTACGGGCTGTGAGATAGCCTAACCACCGGCTTTGGAAAACAACATCTGAAGAAGTATTTGCATGGCTCCTTGCTAATTGGGGAAGTTTAATTCAATAAGCATGCAGTTAGAGGTGATTTTAAAAGACTAACTTTTTAACATTGCACGCTGGTGTTGTCAAAACATATTGTCTAATTACCTTCTCCTTCCTTGGCTGATTGATAAGCGAGGGCAGAGCAGCGCCTCTCTGAAGTCGATGCCAATTCGGTGTCAGTAATTGGCTGGCAGGAGGTGCCAGAGTGTCTGAACTGAACTTTTATTCCCTGGAGAAAGTCTAGAACTAACTCGACTTCTCAGCCCTCCTCTCCCATATAAATATGCGTCAAGATGCCTTTTTTCCCTGGGACTTAAAATTACAGCACACAGTCTAATGGGAACAGCGGATGTTTCACGGAAAAATCCTTGTGAAGCGTCTGTGTGTAGTTTAGGAGGAATATGTAATTCTAAAACACCGGGTAGATAAGTAGGATAATATAAAAATTTATAAGCAGCAGGTGGCCAATTTAAACCTTGTTTTCCCCCCCCCCAACTTTTTTTTTAAACTGGTTTCCAAAAAGGGCGATAAAATTTAATGCTAAGTAAAACTAATTAGCCTGCAAGGAACCGCTGCTGGAATGACACTTATTCAGTTCAACAAAAGAAATGTTTGGCAGATGGAAGTTCATTAAAGCAGAGCTCACTATACATATTTAATGCTCCATACTCTGAGTTTATAACCTGCAGTTCATCGAGGCACTGCCAGCGCACACCATCAACAGAAAGCCGCTATTATTTTTATCCGAAAGGTAAAGCCACTGACAAGCTTTGAAGTCGGAGAATATTCACTCGGTAGTTCCCACCGTTGGGGAACAGCAACAACAACAACAACAACAAAAAAATAAAGGCCAAGCTTTCAAACTTCAGCTCTAACAAAGCCATGCTTACAGTAAAAATGGCATCAAGCGAAATAAAAAGGCACCCAGCCAGCCTTTTCAACAGCGACCACACTGTGAAAGCAACTGTGTGAAAAGAGAGGTGACTGAGCAAGGATGGCGAGCGAGCGTCCGCAGCCGGGGCTTTTATTGTCAACCCAGTGATCAAAGCACAGGAGACCCTCTTAAATCTAAGGAAAATAATCTAATTTAAAAGGCAAAACAAAGAGTGGTGGTTTTGGTTTTTTCCTTCCCCCCCCCAATCAGATTAAAACAAGGGTGTATTTCTGCTGGTATTGTGCTGCTTTGAGCAGGCAGGATGAGAACAGCTGCATCAAGTTTGAAGGCACTTCTGGAAAAACCAGATGGAGGCTTTTTTTCTCCCTATTTGATTTGTGCTGGAGTCCAGCTGTCCAAAGGGGAAAGAAACACCTTTATTCCCTGCTAGATATTAAATCTAACTTCTCCCAGAAAGAAAATAACAATAAGCAGAGCTGCAGATGGTGCTGCAGAGCCCGAGCAGTTAAGCTCATCTTCCAAAAGTTGTTTGCTTACCTGGAGCAACTGGGGAGAGAGCACCAACGAAACACTTACGCCTGCACCATCTTTGCTCTCCTACCTCGTATCCCCAGGCAGGCTTTGCCAATTCCTCCAGAACAGGTTAGAGCTCCCTTTGGCTGCCCAGTGCAGAAATACCAATGGCCTCCTACACCTTCCACAAACACTTCCAGCTCACCTGAGGGCACGTAAGCTGCTTGCAGGTAAATGCCAGCCAGCGCTTCCATTCTCATCCAGGAGAAACAACCAGCTACCGACTGAACGATCAGGAAAAATGAAGCATTTTGGGCAGCCCTGGGTGCTGAGTTTGGCAGAACGTTACCGAGCCCTTTCTTAGCACGGTGTTTTTCCATCTTAAAACATCCCCAAATGAGTACAGCGCGGAGGGGGGTTAAACTCGAGCAAGCAGAGCAACCGAACGCTAGAGATCTCACATATTTTGCATATTTACCTCTGGGGCAGGAGATAGTGCTACTTACAGGAATGTGAGGTAGTGGCACACGTCCATTTGCTTTGGCACTTTCTTGCATCTCTCTGCGATGCTGCTTTCGGAGTCTGTACGGTGGGATCCCATCTCTGCGGGAATAAAACAACAACATGCCCTGCTTTAGTGCCTTCCTCTGATACGTGACGTTCATTTAAGCCTCGCCACCGCAGAGCGGCAGGTAGGAAATCCCCTTATGTTTGAGAAAGGCTTTGCACGCCCAGGGCGAGCGCAGCAGGGCAAGAGGAATCCGTGCGGGGAACGATGCTCGCCTGGACCCTCGCGCCAGCAACGCTCTGGCACTGGGTGCCAGAGGGACTTACATGGCATCTGCCAGGAGCAGAGCGAGGCAGGGCTCCTGCGACCGCTGCCCAAGGCAGAGGGCAGGGAGAAGGACTTGGACCACATCCTGGTACCTTTTATAGTTGGTTGCTTTCTATAAAAGAGCCTGTAATGTACACAGTAAACCACAGGGCAGGCTAGGAGGGGGAGGAGGAGGAGGAGTGGGAGCTCAGCGAGCATCTACACCAAGGCGAACTCGGTCGGGGAACAAGGTATGTATTTTTAAGAGAGCGTGACAACTTCTCAAATGGCTTATCAAAGCCAAGGGGTAGGCTCCGCTGCTCTTAAGACAAGCTTTAGCTCAGTCTGAAATGATGGGCTTGATACTGAAGTCACTGTGCAGAAGAACCCAGCCCTTGCCCCAGAGGAGGCTGGACGAGGTTAGGAAGGGATGCCACGGGCAGCGGCACCCAACTGAGCCAGCTCTGCTCGGGTTTGTGCCCTTGCTGAGAAAGGCGGTGACGGAGGTCTCTGCAGGGGAAGGAGACAGTGGTGGCAACGATCCTTGGTCTTGACAGACCGGGAGTTGGGTCCGTGGCTCTGCCGTGGGCTGGAGGATGGTGCAGACCTGCTCTGCCGAGCTGCACGCAGCCCTTCTGCAAAGACGGGGGGCCCAGGAGGTCCGAGCCGTCAGACTTTGCTAAGCACCCCTAATGACAAAGCACCACTGGTTCTGTACGGCTTCAGGCAAAGGAAGGAAACGTGCTTCTGTTCTCACCACTGGGACCACCCTGCTTACACCTGGGGATGAGGACCATGCGAGTGAAGCGGATGGAGCCCAGTCACAAGATAAGGACACAGACCCATCTCCTGGTGACAGCGGGTCATTTTGAGAAAAATCAACGAATGCAAAACCAAATGCCAGCCTGGAGCGTGGCAATTTGGAGCTTTCCTTTCTTATTTCGCACGTTTCCCTGATTCAGCAAAAGCAACCGCTTGGGAAGGCCGTGCAATGCCACAGAAACGGGTGGAAATGAATGGAGGCGTTCGGGTTGTCCAAAGTGCCAAAGAACTTCCACGCACGCGCGCTGCCTCCTTCCGACCCCGCAGCGCGAACGAGCCAGTCCCAGCGCATCTCACGGCGAGGAGGTGTTTGCACAGGCCAAACACACCGAGCACCTACCCCCCACCCCCTGCAACCCCCGAGCACAGCTGCTTCTCGAGAACATAAGCCAAACGGTGTAACCGGCAGGTTTCTGAAGTCGAGATGCCATTTGGCAAGGGCAACACAATCTGTGGCGGCGTTTCGCCCGCCAGCCTCCCGAGTTACAAGCAGCAGCCTGCGCAAGGACGGTCACCGGCAGCTCTCCGTGCCTGCTGCCCCGCTGGCTCCCTGGAAATGTGGGCGCAGGCAGCAGTGCCACCAAATTACATCAGAAGAATGCAATTTCATGCAGTAACCCAGGCATTCAAAATTAGACACCATTAAAATAAAATAAAAGCCGTGATTAATGACAAGTGCTTTTTAGTAGGAAGACAAATGAGAGAACAGAAAATTAGGCAGGCTAATTACAGCTCTGGCTAGCGGCTGCAGGTAATGCAGGAGGAGGAAGAGCGCGTCTGGGAGCATCACCTCCGCTGCGCCCGGCAGTGACACGTTACGGCAGCAGAGCAATTTCCCCAAGCGTTGCTGTACCGACGGGCGGTTACGATGGCTTTCATTAAGCATCTTCATTTTCCTTAATGACGAACCTCCATTTGAAAAATAACTTCAGAGTCACAACGGCTAAGGAGTTCCATCGCATCACCACGCGGCTTTTTCCGGACTGGATGGCCACAAAACAACTGGCGATTTTTACAGGGGAAAACAAATAAATCTGGGGGATTATTTTAGCCAGCGCTGGTCGGCATCAATAGACAACATTTCAGCTTAACTGCTGCGCCAAACCCGGGCGCCAGAACACAACCGGCACGCTAAAGCCACACGGCCATTCGCGGGCGAAGCGGCGTTCTGTTAGAAGGTGCAATTTTTCTTTCTTTCCCTCTCTCTCTCTCTCCTTTTTTTTTTTTTAATTCTCCCCAGCAGCAGTCCCAGCGGAAAGAGCGACTTTTGTTCCCAGCACAGTAGCGAAAGGCTGATAATGGCCTCTAATCTAGCCGGCTTCAAACACATGTTCAGCCCCGCTGTGCTGCCTTTGATGTCATTTTAACTAGATTCCCCAATGCCACCTCTGAACTTGGAACATTCCTTCGTTCAATGTACTGTGCCAACTCAACCAGAGGAAGCAAATTCAAAGATAAGCACTTTAATTTTATCCCAACAAAACCTTATTCAATAGATGGGGGGAAAGCAAGGAAAACCAATACCGTACTTTTGTTTTCCTTTTGTCAGGTACCTTGCTTTGAGATATTTTTCAATAGATAGAGAAATAATATATATTAAAAAAAAAAAAATCGAAACTTTTTTAGAGCACATCTACTTTTAAAATAAAACTTTCCCAAACTGTTTTTCCTTCATTTCATCACGTGATTTTCTCCAGCACCAGAAAGCTCTGTGCTGCAATGCAACAGGGCGGGGGGTGGAGGGGGGAGCAAGAGTATTTCTATCATTTATTTACTGATAATGGAATTGGTTTGCTGCTGGGGAGATGTGGGGGCTTCCTCTCCGAACGGAACTGACCTGCAAGAGCCTCTGGTGAGCAGGGAGGTTTTGCTGTGGCTCTGCCATTGAACAAGGGCTGACTTTGCTCCTCCGTAGACAGCCACCGAACCCAACCATTAAGCCTAACAAACTGGAAATCATCACTGAGGATCTTTTAAATTAAAAAGCTGTTAAACTTGTTTAAATATAGCAGAACCCAAGGTCATTCTGGATCACTGGCCGTAGGAGAGACAGGAAACAAATCCACAGCGAAGCTGATATTTTCTACCAATTACTCTTATCAAAGCACCACCATCACCGAGAGACCTTTCTCACATAAAGAAGCACAATGGGAAAATCACCAGGCATTTTGGCCAAAGGCCAGTCATCTGAGGAATAATATTTAATCTGCAAGGTTTTTTGAAGGAGCAACCACTGTCCTAAGCCCCTTCGCTCTGGGGAATGGCCATCCTTGCTCTGGGGCAGGTTTGACTGGAATTGGGGAACAGCAGGCATCCCTCCGGCACGGCTCAGAGCCATGCACCAGCCAAGCCCACCGGCACCGAGGGCTTCCCAAGCACCCAGGGGAAGGCAAAGCTTATCCCAACCAAGATAAGCCAGGACAGATGATAAGACCCAGAGGAAGGAGTATTGTTGTTTAGCCAGACCCCGACACTGGGCTAAAGAGGAGACATTGCCTTTTGTTTACCCAGCTAAGCTCTTGCAGACATACAGGGCAGAAACAGAGGGACCTGAGGCATTTCTGTGGCTGGACTGGAGTATCACATGGTGCTTTCAGGCAGTTCAGCTTCTGCCTGTTGCCTTCCTACCGAGACGTGCCTTAATTTCCCTTGAGCGTCTCTGTTGTGACAACCCCTCCACCCAGAGGCCAGCTCCACCGCTTGGGGAAGATGCTGCCCGTGTGTGGGATTATCCGAGACAGCAAGAGCAGTTCAGAACTGCGGTGCAAATGATGCTGCAAGGCTGGGGCAGGCTCCGAGCAGCTCAGGGCGAGGCAGAGCCCTAAAGCCCCGACTCACCACGGGACACCAGCGGTGAGCGACTTGGCCCCACCTGTGGCCAGGGGCACGCTTGCTGGGCCAGCGCTGGCCGGAGCCTTTCACCGTGTCCTCTCCAGACCTTGCCTCCACATAAACCACCTAAAACAACACAGCTGCCATGCCGATTATAAAAACAGGTTTCAGAAGAGAGGACTGGAGCTGTTTAGCCTACAAGGGCAGAGGAATTCCTATGACACAGGAAGACTGAAAAATAATCAGCGGAGCGCAGGCATTCAAGAGCAATGTTTTTAAGCCACTCAAAAAGCAAACTCCTCAAACAACAGGGACTGATAACATATTCGTTATATAAATTCAACCCATTACAAAAATATTTACCAGTGCTTGGAAAGACATCCTGTTGAAAGTTTGCCTTGTTAGGCAAGCATGCTTGTAGCTGGTACCACAGAAATGACTTTTAAAAACACTTAGGCCAGCTGGGTGCTCCCCAAAAGCCTGTGCCTGCCTCCCTGCGCCCCAGCTCAGGAGGCCAGACAGCCAGAACATCACCCAGGTCTTCGCTAGCGGCTTTGCACAGCCGAGCTGTGTACGCAGCCACATCCAAACCCCGCTTTGCTGTGATCAAGACAATATTTCACCTCAAGTACTGTGTTCAGTTCTGGGCCCCTCAGCACCAGAAGGACACGGAGGGGCTGGAGCGTGTCCAGAGAAGGGCAGGGGGTGGGGAAGGGGCTGGAGCACCAGTCTGNGCTCCAGGGGAGGGTCAGGTTGGAGATTAGGAAACATTTCCTCACGGAAAGGGTGGTCAGGGATTGAGACAGGCTGCCCAGGGAGGGGGGAGTCCCCGTCCCTGGAGGGGGTCAAACAGCGTGTGGCCGTGGCACTGTGGGACATGGTCTCTTAGACATGGTGGTGTTGGCTTGACGGTTGGACTTGATGACCCTAGAGTTCTTTTCCAACCTTAAAGATTCTGTGTTTCTATATCAAAGCTTGGACGGGAGCTGATGACAACTGCAATACACCAGAGTACACACAACTGCGCAGTGCGCTTGCCTTCTCCACCGACTTGAGTTGGCCAACACTGGAAGAGCACGCCTTGCATCAAGCCATGCTCTCTGTGCGCCCACCTGTCTTCCTGGTTTGCTATTAGCACTCCTCAGTTAGCTGACATCTGCATCCCGATTGTCCGGACACATTCTCCTCTGACGGAGGGTCATGAAAGTTTCCACCTTGGGATCACACCCAGTTCACGGGCTGCCTGGGAGCAGAAGCCAGATTTCTTCATTACTGAGCTTGACTGCTGTATGTAAACAGCACACATAGGGAAGAACCTCACTCATCAGCAAACGAGGCTTTTATTGCCGTTTTCCTCAGAGGAGGCCTGAATTCAAAGAACCGAGACATGCAAGTCTTGTCAAGCAGCAGGAGTCCCTTCTTTAACTTGCGTCTGGTTGTTCTTCATTTTTGCTGCCTTGAGTAATTCTGCAAAAATTCCTTTGAAACTCGGGAGGCAGATAGATTCAGCAACGCCATGTAAAAACTGAACAAAACCTGGTGCTGCAGTTTTAAAGGACGTAATGAAGAGCAAGTGCTGAAAGCAGACAGAGTCTTTGGAAGCCAAAGGTCAAGGCTGTATGTCCAGAGTCCCAGTTTGGGGATCAATCTGCACGCATCCAGCTTGAGATGCACACAAAGAAAGATCACAGGTTTACCCTTATGATTTTTGAGACTTACTTAAAACGACCCACTGAGATTTGGCTAGTTATTAGCAGAAGGCAGCGCATGTATAGGTGGTAATTAAAGTCCTAGAAGCAGTCTGTGGTGGGCATAGAAGGGATAAAATGCCTAAAGGAAAAAGGAGCAAAGAATAAAGAATGCATGGGATGGTCAAACAGAAATTATTCTGCCTGTGAAAGAAATAAATTATGGCTACTGAAATAAAAATTAGGAGGGTGAAGGACTCTGGCATAAATGATCACAACTTACTGCAGGTATAACCATCAGTGCAACCCCATGAGCCTGCTGGACCAGTGCAAAAGGAAGTGCTAAAAGCTAATTAATTTTGAAGAGTTCTTACATCTGTCTCTCCTGATAACAAGAAGCTACATGACCCCTGCCAGCTTCAGAGTACTCCTCCATATAAATTGATGAATATGAAGAACTGCAGAAGGATGTGGCAAAGCAGCTGGATTTGTATCAAACAGCCTTTAATTAGCGCTCCTCTAAAACTTTCTGTCCCAGGGGCCTCCTCCGCCCCTCATGCCCCTTTGGCCAAGGTCTGCCTCCTCCATTTTGCAACAGGACCTGGATAAGGGGTGAGGAGCTGGTGGCAGTGAGCAAAGTGGACTCAACAGCTGCTCCCAAATGGCTTGAAGCCTCCACAGAGCCAGAGACAAGCATGCTCCCTGCTCACAGAGAGCCCCCGCTGCAGAGACAGAAGCCCCCTTACCATGTCGCACATTCCCCAGCTCACGGTGTTAAACTGAGGGCAGGTGGGGAACTGCTGCAGCATCTGTTAACAACACCCGTGACACAGGCCGGGAAGTTTCTCCAACATGGTCTGACAGCTCCTGACAGTCACAGTGATGCTAAACGAGCCTCTTGGAGGACTTTGTGTTTACAGCACTGCCGTTAATAAAACCCTCTCCTAACTCTGTGAACCGGTCACCTTTCGCTTGAAGAATCAAAGGGTTTCTGTTCTACAGAAGGACACTTTGCATTGCACCACTAAAAACCAGACCAAACACTGAATATTTTTGCCCAAATCATTTTTTTGTGACAACAAAATCTTGTAACCCCTTTTTTCTCCCTTTGCAGACCATTGTTAAGGAAGGTATCTCATGGGTGGGATACAGGGCACCGTCGTGAAGGTAGGAACTAGAAAAACGCAAAAAAGATCAGGGGGGTTTATCAGTACAAGTTGTGCTAAACTGCAGTGGTCACCAGACATGAACTAGAACTGGTCAGCCACCAATCCTACTGAGGAGTCATTGCATGCTGAGCAGGGTTTGGCAGCAAAAAGCCACAAGAGGAGAGGTAGAAAGCTCTGGCTGACATTCAGAAGATCCTGCATCTCGAGTCACTTAATCCAAAGCTGTCCAACATGTCCAATGTTTCTTACACCTGGCCAGAAACGTTGCTGGAACTCCGACTATCGTTTCTTTTAGTCCATTCAACCCATTTGATGTTGAGCATGTTTCCAAGACCAGCAAGGCTGAGTCGCCTGCACAGTGAGAAAACAAACTCCTTGCCTGAAAAGGATGATCCTGACCTTGGTCTAGTGAGATATTTCCCCCAATACCACCTGTGGCGAAGCCTCCCCAAGACTAACATGACATCAGCACCACCGCTAAAGAAACAAGCACGCTATTGTCCCACTCATTGTCTCACCAGAATGGAGTTACTTACACACTGCTGTCCGTCAGCGACATCGTATCGGCATCACTGGACATGCTCTGCTGCTCGCTGTCGTTGGCACTGGTCGCTGGTGCCAAAGCGTAGCCCGTGTTGACATAGTACGGGTTAACAGGTTCTCTCCATGACCCATGCCTGCAAGACAAATGAAAGAGCCAAATTAGAAGGACATGACCTTGACCATACTCTGAATCACTGGGCAGGAGGACTCTGCCTGGAGCTCCAGCATCGGCGACAGGCTACAGAATAAGCTGTGCTCATATTAAGTTGCACTGAGAGAACCATACACAATTTGACTCATAACTGGAAGCAAAAGGGAATTCATGGAGAAATGAAGGTGATACTGTTAGAGATGAAGGAGGGAGGGAACAAGACTATATGGCAGAAGTCCAGTTCCCGTCAGGATTTATGGTGTCCATTGGCTAACTGCTTAGCAGTGTCATTCTATGAGCAGGGCAGGACATCTAAAAGCAATACCTAGGTAATACGACAGCATTTGTCTTGGTCAAAACAGCCTTCTGCCCTTCCAACAGTGAGGGACGTGTAGCACGGCTCGCCCATTCTGTGCTTGCCTTTACAGCCCTCTTTATTCCAACATGTTTATGAAAGGAGGGAGGTAAAGCAAGAAATGGCTGGTGCTTACGAGGCAGTACCTAAAGCTGATCTCAGATGTCCCGCTTGGGTACATCAAACACTTGCAGATTCCACCAGGAAGGACCATCTAACCACACCGGCTTTTCCAATGGATCTGTGGAGGGCAGTATGTACACAACCACACGCCTTGTGCGGCAGGCTGATTATTTAAGTCCATGTGTGAGGAGGCCAACCTCCTTCTCTTAAGCAAACTGGTAGAAGACAGACTGCCTGCATGAGCTAGCCTGGGAAGCGAGTTCTTTGCTCAGGAGACTTGCGTTAATGGTGAAGCAGCCTGCAAAACAAGGAGGCAAGAGCTCCTTCACACCGACTTTGCCACTGGCACAGAACAGCTACCGCTGCCAACATGCCTCCAGCTCTGTCGCACCGCAGGACGGTCAGGCCAGGCAGGCATCTTCTTGTCTCTGCAAGTCATTTTGTAATTTGCCAGGAGGAGGAACAAGCCGAAAAGTTCACAGCGGCGCAGCAACACAGCGGCATTTGATCTCCCATTACCCCTCTGCACGAAGAGCAGCATTTGTAAGATATCTTGAAGCTGATGAATTCCTGGGTTTTCCAAGCTCTGTTACCAGTTCTGAAAATCCTGGTTTAATTCAGATCACGAAGCTCATCAGCATGATCTTTTATTTAGTAAATTGGTAACCGGCACCTAGCTGATGTGGTTTGCAATGGACCTTGAGCAAACACCTCCAAGGAGGAGCAAACACCTCCAAGGAGGACGCATCACGCAATCTGTTTCCCTGTTCTGCTGCACAGAGCTTTTCTGGCTGTACTGCAGTGGTCAAAGTCCTACAGACAACAGAAAACAGTCCCTGCCCTGATGAGTTTACATTTAGATAAGACAAGGAAACCCATGAGAAACGCACAGATGGAAGGACCGGAGGCAAGGAAGACACCAGCAAAGGCAAAAGTTGGCAGTTTCTGCATATTTGCACAGAGTATGACCACAGGACAGCCAGGGCATGAACTGGGTCTAGCAGACAATCCATTTAAGGTAGAGGTCTTCAGAAAGGTTTATGTATAATACAGTACTCTGTGTACAAGGATGGAAGCATTAGCAAGGTATTTTAAAACCTGAATTTGACAGGGATAAAGCCATCAGCTAGCACACCGCTCCTAGAGCTCCTGTTGACCATGCCCTTCTGCTCCTAGGAACAGAACCAGACAATTTTCCCTGTAATTCAAGAGGTCATGGATGTTCACTGGTCACTAAGAAAAACCATATTGGTTTAGGTCCTCTGTGGGGTCAGTTAGAAACAAATTACCCTCCTATTCTCACAAAAGAGAAAACTTAATATTTTGCTTGCCACAAACCAACAAAAACTCCAAGCTATTTCTCCTTGGAGGATGAAGCTCGATGTAGTTGCAGAGTGGCACAAAGAGCATCCAAACCAGAGTCAGCTGAGGTTTTTCACGACTGTTTGAGGCAGAGAGAGCCGTGTGAGGTTTCTCCACGCTCGGGTGCAGTACAGAGCCGGTTGGGTATGAAGACTTTTGGGCACTTGGGATGGTGAGTCACCACGGACATCACCTAGCACATAAACTTTCTGACTGGCACTGTAAATGTACACTGGAGCCACCTTATTTCTATATTCTATCAGATTTCAGAACAGCTTTCCAGGGTAAATATTTAAGGCTGGAAATAATTTGAACCAGTTCACCCTAAAAAACAAGGTATAATAAGTGAAAACCTTACCACCCCCCTCCACCGGTTCTCCCCTTGGATAACGGTCAGTTCTGAACATTAAAGGAGCGCTGTGCAGTGCAGCTCCCCTGTCAAATCCGATATGACAGTTGCGTGATGGAGGCTGATACAACCTCTTAAATTGAGGCAGGAATGATGGATAGCTCAGGCCTTCCCTGCAGGCAACGAGAAGGATGCTTTTTTGGATAACCCAATTAAAATACAGCACCAACTTCTAGTGGACCTTCTGCCAGGACTGTCTGGAAGTGGCATGGATTATTTGCACAGTATATGAAGAAAGCGCTATGATACATAGAATAAAACCCACAGATCAATCAATTTCTCCTTTGTATGAGCTGATACAAACGTAGCAGCAGAGAGCATCTGAAAAGTTCATTGGGTACGGATCTGAGGCGGCTGAGGGGACCAAGAGCGAGCGGATGGGTGTCAGATGGTCCCTGGCCCCTCCGGAGGAGCTGGGATGGACGGGCTCTCCTGCAGCACTCCACAGCTGTGGGCTTCCCACCGAGGATGCAGGCAAGAGTTTGGGCACAACCGTTGTATTGAGCTAAAGTTACACACTTAAGCATGTATACAACAGGGATTACTTCCATTTTAGCTCTGCCTCTAATACATCAATGCGAATGTAAACTTTCAGTACGCGTAAGTAGATGGAAAGGGTATAGGATTTCAAAGCAACCATAACAGGTTACATTACTTTTGAGGAATCCATTTGTATTCAATCCTTCTCCTAATGTTCCCTCTCCCTGACAAGTCTCTTCAGCTGGCTCGTATCACTATTTGAATGTTTTGTGCCGTGCCTCTGAAGAACGCTTTCAACATCTATTAGGAGGAAAACATTAAAGGAACACGGAGTCTAACAAAAAAAACCCCTGGTCACTTCTGATCTGGGAGGGGAGGCTGCTTTAAAAGGGATACAGGCGCACTCAGAGCGATTTGAAATGTCAGCTAAAAACCTCACATACCGAGCTCCGTGTGCTGATAAGGGCGATGAAAGGAAAAGGTGAGCATTTAAAGTTCGACTTCACAAAAATTCCTGCAGACTTCCGGAATTTTATTTTATCTTCTTCCCCCACCCCCCCCCCNTTTTGAAACGAACACAGAACATTTCACACATCGCAGAAATAAAGCTGCACGTCTCTTTTGCAGCTCTCAGTTGCTCAACCCTCAAAATAATCACATAGGGAACAATTATGGTAGCGATCACAGCGACCCAAGTAAGTCAACCTGACCAGCTGCCTTTTCTTTGCATAAAGCCCTCCAAGGATCACTGTCAATTCTGGTAATGCTGACAAGGGCCAAAACTGCTGTAGACAAGCAGCAAACATCTCCTTAGGGCTCCCTCCTACCTGTTCAGAGCTTATTTTGCATGTTGTCTTGGCTGTATCCCATCCCCAAATCTCCCACTCCTCCAACTAAACCAGCACACAGCACTCTGAACGTGAGCACCGTCAGATCTTGGAGCAAGTGAGAAGAGAGGTGAGGTCCTCTTCAGTCACCCTGCCCTAGCTGGAGCTGCCACGGCATCGTGAGTCCCTGAGGGCATCCTTCTCCTTCCAGTCTGGGATCCCCAGTCTCCTTCACACAACTGAAATCGCAATGTTCCCAATTTTTGGCGAACGTGCTACTCTGCTCTTTGCAAAAAGAACGTGCTCTGGCTGGCACGCTCTGGGGAAGCGTTGTATCGCCTTCAGAATCCACAGCACCAGAAAGGTCTCACAGATCCGCCTGCAAACCCAAATCCACATGGCACTCCCTTCAGCTCTCAACATTTAGGTACCTCCTTCACTGATACTCTTCATCAAGCATGGAAATAAAAGCTAAGGTGAGAACGAAACTTCCTTGGAGATGAAAGACCTGTAGGCAACTGATTTCTGTAGAATTTAAATTTTCACTGGAGGGAATAAATTGCACAACACTCTATTGGCAGGTCTGTGAGACACGGTCTTCCCAAGTCTGCTAGCAGTTCCAGTGTGGCTGGAACTGCTGACGGCATGTCGACACCCCTCCTCTTGGCACGAAAGTGAGGAACCTCACAGCAGAACACGATTCCTCCTTTCCTCTTTTGGTGGGTGACGTTTGAGGTGAGGGATGGTGCCCAGAGACCACACAGCAGCGCTGCGACTCAATGAGACCCAGTTACCGAGTCTCTGCACTCCCACCTGCTTTTTCATGCTGATTTCTGACAACTTAATTTAAACTTTTATAGTTCTGTATGTTGAAAGATGACTATTTCCAGAGCTACATTTGCAAGAGGAAAGCAGGACTAAGCCCTACACTCGCTCGGTGTCTCCGGTCGTTTTGACTTTGTAATTGGGAGGACCCAGTGTAACGCTGAGACATCCTCCCAGCTCACTTTAACATCTCACATTTATTCAGTGTGAAAAAATTAAATTTTTCCATTAAAAAAGTGACATACTTCCACCTAAGGAAAACAAAAGAAAAAGAAGAGCAGCTTTTGAAATGACAGCTTGCTGAGCCTCTGGCTGGCCAGACGCCATCAAGCCGAGCTCCCTTACTTCCCATACTTACAGCTGCTAACAAGCGGGTGACTGTCACATCCTTCACGCAATACCACATTTCATTATCACAACCAGTCGATCAAATTAAAAGGTGCACACGCTAGCCTATGATGTACGAGCCAAAGCAAATCCCTTCAGCATATTTAAATAGCACGTGGTGACAAGAGTGTCAGAGCGGCAGGGTCACCTTTAAACAAGGGATTAGGACAGCATCCACCAAGAAGTCTGACGTGCAAGATTACATTAATCTACCACCTAAAGAGAAAAGGCTCCACTTCCAATCCACGGTGCCAACCACCGTCGCAAAAGTCGTACCATACTGGGTATAAAACTATTAGAAATGTCCCAAAGAATTCACAGCGTTCCCCAACACATCATCACGGGTGCGTTTTGGAGCTAAGAACAAATGTCTATGAGGATGGCAAAGCTGAAAACTTTTACTCCTGATTGGATTTAACCTGCTCTAAAGCTGCAAAGTCTGCTCAAGAGGTTAAAACTGGGGGTTCAGTTGATAATTTGATCGCAGATCCTCCGGGTTGCTCCACTTAAAACTCCTCCCTGTTACTCCAGGTCCTCAGACACTGCTGTGCATCTCAACTTTATCACTGCCAACGTCAGGCTAATCACATGCGTTCTAGGCAAAGGCAGCTTCTTCAAAGATCACATCAATTCTGGACAAGTTAATCTGTTCTTTGAGGTCTCCAGATGGTTCTTGCCAAGAAAGTTCGCTTCCAGCCCTGCAGCCAGCGAGCGCAGCGGCCCCGGCGCTCTGCGGAGCATTACAAAGGAACCAGATCAAAGTTGTGTCTTACAACAAAAAAAAAAAAAAGAAAAAAAAAGAAAGAAATCTGAAGTTTGAAAAGCAACAGCAGCCTGTCACTTGTAGGCTTAAAGACAACTTCTGCATGCTCCAGCTATCAGGGAATTTATGATTACAGTCTGGCTTTCAAAAGCTGATGAAAAAACCGACGCTCTTTAGCGCTCTTTGCCTTTGCAAATCCGTATCTTCTTCCGTGCTTATTCATCCTCCCACGCTGGAGGAAGAAGGGAAATAAATAAAAACTTAACTAAAAGTACAGATAAGGGCTCCTCTTCTCTCTTATTCTAAGGCATTCAATTCCATTTTAGGCGTACATGGAGATTATTTTATGGGAAGCTTCAGTAATTATTGCAAAGTATTAAGGTACAGTTACAAAAGCTAAAGCCAAGATCTACCAGCCCGAGTTTCCAATTTCTCACTCCTTTGCAGGATGTGTAGGATGCACTACTTCTCAGGCAGGACTAAGGTACAGAAGACACATTCATTGAAACCAATAATTTAGATCGTAGGATACAGCAAGGTGGGTGAGGAAAGTGGTTTAGAATTTGTCAGTATCTAGGAAGAAAGCTGAAATGCAGGAAGTGCGCTGTTTGCTTTAGGAGGCAAATAAAGACTAGATAGGCCCAGTACTGTGGCTGTATTGCCCTACTGCAACCTCAACCTTCTTAGGAAAAGCTTTCAGACAACAGGCTGCAAGCACAGTTTTCCAGGGAAACTGCAGAACAAGTCCCTCAAGATTTCATCTGACCATGCATCTACAAACAAGCCCTCCCAGCTCCCCCTTCCCAAGGCTGTGCTCATTCATCGCCCCAACGCAATGCTATATTTTGTCCATTACTGACAGATTTAAAATTAAAACTGTAAAAATCCAATTCCGGCACACAATAAAGTCAAGTCCTTCCAAAAAACAATGCACGTTTTCTCTAGAACAAGACCAAAACCCTCATTCATTTAATAGCTTAATGCACAAGAAATAAATTAAAAGAGAAAAATATGGGCAACGCAACATCTGCACATCAATTAACAGGACGCTTGGATCATCTTCCCGAACTAAAACGAACGTCGCGGAACATTGTGTTCCATATCTAACAATAACAGGTATCTGCTTAGATTCATTTCAACATATTAGTCTGAATTTATACCATACCACAGTTGTTTTTTTCCCTTTAAATGATGACATGATTAATATGAATCCTTATCCCTGATGAAAGGTTGACATTAAATAGGGACATTTTCTATAAAATATACAGGGTATTTGGCTGCATTAATTGTGATTGCACAAGAGCTTTACTGCTTTGAAGCAGCCTGGCTCCATCCATCATTGAAAAGCCTCCGTAGTGACTTAAGAAGCTACAAAACCAGGACAAACCCAGCAGCTCCTGTGTGCATTTTAGATACCCAGGGTACGTTGCCCCCACCCATAAGCCATCCTTGTCTCCACGCCACGGTCTCTGTCAGCCAATACATCACAGGAAAATTATTTTTAATGTCTTATTGGAAGGGACAGAATCGAGCTCGTACAGGGATGTGCTGAACATCCAGACACATGGAAGATGTTCCACATCCAGAAGTAGTTGCCTTAATGCTAAATTTGTGACTGACATTAAAATGCATCCCAAATGCAGGGAGAAGACCTTGACCCTGAGGACCGAATCCTCCTGACACCTCCAGAACAGACAGGACGTGCATCAAAAGGAATGTCGGAACAGAAGCACCAATGTGCTTTAAGGTCATGTTTTGCATTAAAATAAATAGAAACCTTTTCAAACCACAAAGCC
Source organism: Psophia crepitans (assembly GCA_013399095.1). Taxonomy (NCBI): domain Eukaryota; kingdom Metazoa; phylum Chordata; class Aves; order Gruiformes; family Psophiidae; genus Psophia; species Psophia crepitans. The sequence goes on from VWZZ01003048.1 coordinate 42,187, forward strand.
TGTCTACACGAGCCTTGCAGCGTGCCCGCGAGCTGGGGTTCCCATCCCCGGGCAGGGGATGCTGTGCTCCAGCAAACCCTCGGTGTGTTCCAGATGCCCAAGGGTTTGGGTGAGAACCAGCCCAAAGGGAACCCCCCTGAAACGAGTGGGACCCCAGTCCTCACCCCTCACTCTGGGATCATCCCAACGTGCTCTCCCTTGGCCACGGGGCTCACCAGTGCCGACACAGGCACTGATGTGGTCTCCTTTCCTCTTGCTTAAGCTGAGAGTTAGGGAAAACGCGACAAGAGGCTGATAGGCAAGACTTTTCTGCTCCGCTAATTGGCTTCTCAGAGTGAAATGACATGTATGTTTAATGCACCAAGTGATTTATATATATACACACACACCTATATATGTATGTGCTGAAGTGGATGAACACACAGAGTAGCCATTTCAGAGCACGCAGCAGTGCCAGCTCTCACGTCTGCGCTCTCCCAGGTGAGTCTCAGATAAATCAGGGCTGGTGGAGAGGAGAAACCCTCTGCGGAGAGCTAACGGGGGTTCTGCACGGGCTCCTCTGCCTTTTCCCCATGGTCTCCCCTCCCTAGGAAGGCAGGCAAGGGAGCTGGGGGATGTAAAGGAGTCGCAGAGGAAACGGTTCTTCCCAGAAGGGCCAACACAACTGTCACGCCGCAGATGTAAAAACACCAGCGAACTCCCCAACTGCTCAGAGCCTTCCACGTCACGCCAAGCGAGCGACCCCCCGGCCCTTCCTCCCGCCCTGCCTGCAGCCCAGGGTGCTGCTCCCTCTGCAGATGAAATAAGCAGCCGAAAGCATCTCCCAGCTTTCCAGCCGCGGGCTGGCCGTGCAGACGCCCACGCAGCACGGCTTCCAGCCCAGAGCATCCCCCTCACCCGCGCGGCGAGGGCCTTCATCAAACAAATTACTTCCAAATGCCTGCCTCTGAGGCGTGGGGAGGAAGGGAAGCCCAGGTTTATACCTGGGTCTGCTCATAACCTAAAGAGAAGGCAGCAGCTCCACTTAAAAACAGCACTGCCTGCAAACTATCAAATTAATCCCGGGATTTCAACAGCTTTTCTTCATTATTTTTCGTCTCAACCAAACCACAAATTTACTTAATGACTAAACCAGGCGAGCGAGTACTTTGTTTTCCAGACAGCGGGAACCTTTCTAACGGGATCCAGGTTTTCGGAAAACACGTTTACCTAACGCCAGGCGAAGGAGAGGGTCCGTTTCTGAGATGCGTTCGGTGCTTTTTTTTAACTTGCCCAAAGCCACCAGCACTGTGGTCAGGGTATCTCCAAGTCCCGAGCCCGGGGAGAGGCGCTGAGCAGGGTGAGGAGGAATACAATAAGAACACTGTGTTCCAGGAATGATCGAATAAAGGCAAGAGCATGCTTTTGGCTAGCGGGATTCAGCGCTGTAACTCCGTCTGCTGCTTTTCTTCTCCGGCTGAAGCAATGTTGTTTGTCCACACTCCTCTGAAATGGAAAGTATTTCCTCTTGCTGGCTCGTTCCAAGGAAAGATCTGAGGAGGCCTGGTATAACCAGGCAGAACTGGGGATTCTCCAGTGCCTTGACGATTCTTTGCCAAAATTTCAGCTCAACAAGAAAGGGCTTACTAGAAAGAAATTACGAGCAGATTTCTCTGCAAGCTTAGGAACTTAAGCCCAGGGTTTGTACGATGAGTAAGTTTTTGGACAGAAGCAAAACGTCCACCTTTGGCCAGTGAGTCCAGACCATTCCCCTCCTTCCTACATACCTATGGAGTGCTGTAGAACACAGGATGAGGGCAGGGACATCCACAGGCACGTGGACCACACTGGGGAATGGGAGCCTTTGGAGTCAAAGGGCAAATAAGACGGCCTGGGCTCAGTCCTCCCTTAGATCACCAGCGCTTTTCAGAAAGGCATAAACCCCAGCAACACCACTGGTTGCCTGTATTGCTTTCAGGCATAAATTTCCCGATACTTATATCGCAACAGTGGTGGCGCCCATGGCTGAAGTGCAAGGGGAAGAAACGCAACTCCAGGGGTCTCCATTTGACAAAGACGAGTCGCAGCTTTGGCATTAAACTTCTTCCTTGTATCACTGGGCCACGTGATGTAGGCTGAGCCACCCGACCGCAGACTTGCTAGCCTCACTGAAATCCTCATCAAACCAATCCTCATTATCAATTTATTGCCAAAAAATTTGGTATTTTCATGAAATTACAAATTTGGGTGGTAGACAAAACCAGTTGATATATTTTGAACATCTATGAGGCAGCTGACTTAGTGCCTCAAAACCACTGAGGTTTGTTACCAAAGACCGTCCACGAAGCCCTACTAATGACGAGGTGGGTAGGATTACTGAGGGACCCCTCACAATAATACCAAAAAAAGACTTTATTTCACTGAATAAGGTCTGGCTCAACGCACATGAAACGACGAGGTCTGCCTCCAAGCATGCTTGCTCACCGGTGTCTCAGCTCCTACAGAAAGGATCCAAGAAATTCCCCCAATTGAACAAGAACCTTTGAGGTGACTGAACTCCGACCTCAGCTGGTAACAGAACCAAAACGCGGAGGGTTGGCAAGACCTGGCAGAGATAAAGCTGAGAGTCAGGATTTAATAGTGCTCCCAGAGGGGAGATTCAGCTGATTAGAAACGTCCTAATCTTCTCTCTCAGTGTCTATTAAAGGTCAAGAAGTGGGATCAGATATTGGCAGCACATGAAAAAACAACTCAGTCAAGCAAGAGACCTTCACAAAGACGTTTCATACCTTCGCATTAAAAATTCCTGCAAAGCCTCATTTAACTCACTTCTATCTAGGGAACGCATTTCAGTTTAAAGTCAAGAGAATATTATATTGGGACAGAAAAGAAGTTTCCCCCCCCGAAGACTTCTGCCTCCAATCAGTACTTTATAATGAGCAGGAGCTCATAAGCATCGGTTGACTGCAACCATGACAGATAAGTAGGTCTCAGAAGCACAGCACCACGAAACAGAGCTTCTCCAGCAGTCCTCTGGAGTCTCACAAGCTCCCCAATGGGGTCGTTAAAGGATACTTGTTGGATCATGTTAACAAACGGCAGGCTGTATCAACAACAAAATATCGGCAAGCTGCAAAAAGCTTTTAAACTTGCTCTATCACTTACTGCTCAGCTCTGAAAGGGATGTCAGCAACACAGCAAATGTACAAATCCTGACTCGGTCTCCTAGTCTCTGCTGGGAGCTTGTAATCTGACGTTCCCTTCTCAGCTCAAGCTGACCTGGCCAACATAACGCAGCGGTTGGAGCAAGATGAGGATGGACTGAGTCATGCCATCCTCCTGACAAGGTCCATTAGAGGTTGACAGCAATGACACAAGAACTGTAATAGCAACAACCAGAAGGAATGAACCACACAGAAACTGTGTCTAAGGAAGACAGACGTTAAAAAGAATCTTTCCTTTTCTAAGGATACTTATTTCTTTTCCTCTTTTAAGAGTTTAGCAGACTAACAGCACGCAACTTGCTACTGTCCCCAGAAAACAGGCACACAGACAGAAGTCAGTCCTGTGAAGATGTTACAGACAGCCTTCCTTTTAAATAAGGACCAAAGTAACTGCTCCTCAGATAGTGCAGAACGAAGTCTTCTTTCACAGACCTAGTTTTGAGACAGTCACCAAATCTTGCATCTCCAGCCAGACCTGGAAGCCAAACCATCAATTGCTGCATCGAGGTCACACAAAGTCGTATTTAAAAATGATGAATGAAATCAGCGGATTCAGTTTCTCATTTCTTGGGGCTGTATTTTTACAAACAGATCTAAATTTGGTGGCTGACTGGCAAACCGAATTCAGCAGTGAGAAAGACGGAGATCAGCATCTGAAGCCAGCGGGCAGCAATGCCCACGTACTGCGTATACCTTGCCCGTAACTAGAAGTACCCCCCTGGGCACGCTCTGCTCCTGAGGGTGACATCTCCAGAGGTATTCACTAAATAGGTCAAGATGCAGGAAACAGTTCACCTCACTTAAATAGACATTAAAATGTAGCGAAAAACAGCTAAAGGAGGTAGGGAAGGAAAAAAAAATTAAAAAAAAGAGAGTTGCTTACAGACAAATTGCAGAGGAGCTCACAAGGCTCCTGGGACACTGCAATGGCAGAAGGTCCAGCTAAACTCCAGACTAAAGGGGAGATAAAACACCTTTAACTGCAGCGTGAGAGTGTCAGGGCAGCGTTCGGGAGGCTTACATATGCAGCCCATCCCGTTACTGCGGCCGCTGCTCAGGGAAGTCCTCTGCTTGTTCTTTCTCAGTGCACTCGACAGCAAGTGAGACTTGACTTCAAAAACTGTGGGGGGGTTTGTTGTTATTTTTGCCTTCTAGAATTGTTCTGCTTTGGTTCTCATCCATTAGAACGGGCAGATACACGAGCTTTTACCTTTATTACACAAATTCCGCAGCATCTTTTCATCTGGTATGCATTATTGTGGGGATATATATGAAGTACCACGTCCATTTAAAGTGCTGTAAAAGAGCTGTCTGAACTCTCCTTCTTTACACAATTGTATCTTTATACAATTAAAACCAGACGACGGTTCCATTTAGGAAATAGAAGTGACAATGGAAGCGATGTACCTTTTGTTCTAAATAAATTAGCCACTGTTTGGATGAAAGACAGCTGTATTTTTTTAACCTCAGATTCTTAAAGACAGAAGGCTAAGTGATCAAACTCTGTGTGTTTCTGCACATCTCTCTTCACTCCCTCCAGAAATTCTGAGTACAAGCTATTTGCTGACACCCAAGCAAATTCAACAGGGAGGGAAGCCCCAAAGACACCGCGATAATTACTGAAAACAGGGAGGTGTGGAGAGACTCCTAAGTGCTCTGACTAACGACGAGGCTGCGGCGAGATCCCAGCAGAAAATCTACATGGAGAAGAGACCTTACAATCGCCTCCAGTGCTCCAGCTGACATCTTCCCAGAGACTGAAGTCAGCATGGGCCCAATTTTGGGACACCGGTGCCAAGACCTGCTTTAATTCTGCATTTCGGATGGCAGCGGATGGACCCCAAACCACCTCCAGGTGACATGATGTGTTGCTGCTACCGTTTTCTTCTTTCAGAGCCCAGAGCAGAGCACCACAGCTAGCCTGACCCACTGCCACGTGCTGCGGTCATCCCGTACGAATGAAATCCTGCGGATGAAGGAAAAGGCTGTTTTCTGTGTAGGGCCCGGAGCGTAAGAGCTGTGAAACACTGGAGCCCACCCGCGTGACACAAACACACCATCTGTTATAGAACGCGTGTGCGCCGTGCTACACATACAGGATTTCACTGACCAAGTCGGTAATACAGAAATGGCTCATTGCTTTAGATGTCTTCTCCTTAGGACAGCAAGGAAAAGCAATCTACAGTTTGGAAAAAAAATTATCCTCTACTCCCCTCTCCTGTGCCCAGCTACTGATCCTGCACTACTCTGGCAGAACTTCATCTGCTCGGGGCGCAGGAAAAATGGATTGATATCCTTATTTTCCCCCACTTTGTACTTTTACATCACCCAAATCTCATGCTGAACGCAGCATTATTCACTTTGTTGGAGATTCTTCTGTGGCAATTTTCACAAGCGAATCTCGTGACGCTGCTCTGGAGGAAGGGAAAGCTATTACCCTCTTATGTACAAAAAGCCAACCGCAACGCTCCAATTGTCAACTTCTTTTTTTCAAACTGCGGATGCTCAATTTGAAATGCTCTGGGCCTGATACTCAGCATTTTTGTAAGACTTCTGTCTTGGTGCATGATCAGCACATTAGTAAGTCTGATCTGGGTCTGAAAGTTGCACACAGAAAGCTAAGGCACGCACGGCGACTCCCTCCCAGGGAGGAGGGATGTCTTACAGGCCACCTCTGGCAGAAAGGAGCACAGAAGCACCTACGTTTTTCTGCTTGCACGTTCTGCCTCTTCCACTGCAAGGCTTTTCAGCGATGCAAGAGGTAACGCAGTGCCCTGTGCACCCTCCTTCCCACCTGTTCTCTTCATTCCCTCGGCATTAGCCATCCCATGCGATGAACAAACTAGAGTCCTAAAGAAAAAGACTCTATGATCACACATCAGCAAGTAGCTACAAGAGCAGGTAAAGTTATGAAACGCCGTGTGATAGCATCGTGCATCAGACTGATACCGTCCCGTGTGTCTGCAAACACCCCCAGCCCCTCCTCTCCCATTCAGCTTTATGGGTTCGATCACACGGCTGGGGTCAGCTCACAGCACAGCTACACCATCTGAAAACTCTGGGAAGCATCGGAAAACCCCTTTCCAGTTTCAATACCCTGTAAAGCCTTTTCTTGCTAGCTTCCATCACCCACTCACCATCAGAGGATCTCGTTCCTCCTCCCCATCGCTGCCCCAAAAGCCTTTATTTGCTGAGGGCCTTTTCTGGAGGACGTGAGAAGATAGGCGGCTCACCTAACGCTGGATGTTGGAGAGTTCCGAATCATCATCAACAGCGACAGGAGTGGCGGTTTCCAGTCTCTGAAGTCCTACCCATGAGCATCATCAGAGCAAACACACTTTCCAAACACTCTGGCTGCCAAAATTTTAAACCATCTACTGTAGAGCTCATGCAATTTTCACAAGTTTATAATTTAATCAAATTGGACGGATTCTCACATGGACAGCAAAAGGTGCCAGCGCCCCTCCCACCTCCAGCAACCCACTCGCCAAAGATACACCCTGCCTCAAAGTAGGAAAGCTGGAAGGTTATCAATGAAAAGTAAATTGTAAGACACTGACAGCAGCCAAACAATGTAATTTCCTCTCCCTCTGTTTTTGCTCAAATTTGCCAAAATAATTCAGCCTTAGGCAGAATCTCTGCGTGGAAGAACACCAAACAACACAGTCTGATAAAGATATGAGCAACTACAACAAAGTTTTATATAATGGGAAATGTTAGGCAACCATGACTACAGCCATTGCCGCCAGCTCCACCTATACAGTAAATGAGTGATATTTTAACATCGCTATTAACCCCCCCCCCCCCANTGAGTCATAATATCCTTGGCACACAGTTTGATCGCAAAGTTGATGAAAGCACCCGTCCCCAAACCTGTGTGTGAAAACCGTAGATGAATTAATCACAACATGCAGGAGCTTGTGGCACCGATGTCTGAGCCTGCACGTTTGCACCTGCAGTCGTGCGACTCTTGCGTGACACGACGGGACAGCAGAGAGACCTGGCTGCCAAATTTTGCTGCCAGTACCTTGTCACATCTGGGGAAGACAGAATAAGAATCACTGGCAAATATCATTCTAGGACTGATCTTTCTGGACTACGAGTATATCCACAGCACGATGTAACGTTTACGCAGTAAGTGGGCAGAGACTCATCTGTTTCGCGTGTGCGCGTTGCTAACACAGCAACCGCTCAATGGCATCATCTTCTGTGCTCAAGACGGTAACAGATGTCTATGTACGCTGTAGACATGCATTTGCTGTGCAGCTTTAAGCAAATAACAAATAAATTTATGGATTCCACTGTTGGTGACTTCTAGAGATCCTCCACGTGCAGGATCACTGTGTTACTTGCCTGCGGGTAGCAGGTTGACTGCCTGGTGGGATTGTCTGCCAAAGGGCCATCATTCCTGACCTCCACATCTTCCACTTCACAGCTGCTCTCAGTCTCACCCCTGGAAGTCTACCTAAGTCCAGATGAGCAATCAGAATAACTAACCAGGCTGCCTTCTCCAGCAGGAAGGAAGAGGGCTCTCCCAAGCAGCTGTTTCCCGACACTAACCTTGCAAATCTCCCCCCAGGGTTTATTCTCTGGGAAAAGTTAGGGAACAGGTTGGGACAAAGAGGTATCTGTGCATTTCCTTGACTGGGGCCAACTCCAGAAGATTAGGAAGCTGTGCATGTCTGCGAGTGGCTGTCCCTGGCATCAGGAGGAATAATCTTCATTTACTGTTGGAAATGCAGTTGCACTCAAAAATCTCTTGGGGATTTAATTCACTGCTGCAAGTTGAGGAGATATGGGGCCACAACAGCTCTCAGGACACTGCTCATGGAGATGTGTGCTTCATTTTCAGGAAGAATGCCATTGCTGAGGAAAATTTCTGTCTCCCTGGTAGTTTAGGACAAGTTCATGAAGTGATAAAACCGACCTTCGCTGAAAATGTGGCAAGAATCCAGTAGAGTGAATATACCCCTAGAACGGTACCTGCTAGTCTTAGAGAGGAGATGTTTCCATTAGTGATGTGGTCAGCAGGAGAAGATGTGTTGGTGATCATCAGACCCTACAAAATCTTGTCTAATGCTGATCAACGCCACTTTCTCAGGTGATGAGGAGTAGCAGGCCCGGGCCATTTGCCCAGGCCATTCAGCCCAGGAGGGCTGGTTGAACAGCAGTAAGAAAGAGGTCTCTTCAAACAGAAGTCTGAAATGTGTGGAACTTTGAGTTCTAGAGCAAGAAAAGATTTTGACCCAGTTTCAGATTTTAAGTCCATCTCCTAAACAAAAGCAGCTGAAGTTTAAACGAGCCAATTCTGCAGATCATTACGCTGCTATTACACAATTCCTTCTAATCCCTGAAGTGTGGAAGATATGCCAACGCCAACCCAGGCACATCTTTGTCATTTCAGCTGGACTTCCAGCCTTTCCACTAAAGATTTCATTCTGCTAAACCATTCCTGACAAATGCCAAACACTAACATCTCCCAAATATTTATTGTAGTTTCTTTGGCCACGCTATCACAAGTGCCTAAATTCCCCTTCTCAGTTGGAGAGCTATCTAGACCAGAGGTCTCCAAATCTTTCAGCCTAATAAACATCACAAAGGCTCATGAGTAGTGAGGGAGAGATTGTGCCACAAAAGGAACAAAAATGACCAGCCATTCCCTGCTGGCTATTCTCCTCCCCTAAGAACTTGGCCTAATCCCCTCCACCCTACAGCCCTTAAAAAACAATGTGCCAAGGAAAGGGAGCAACTGCTATGCATACTGATTCCCCCCCAGCTTGGACGTGGCTCCTGGAGGACCACTGCCAGCCAGCTGCTAAGAGCAGCCCCCTCTGAGATGCTGTGCTAAGGCAGAAGGTTGCCTTTCATCCCTCAGTCTTAGGGACTGCCCCGAAAACCCCTCAGCCTGGTTGCAGCTCTCCTAGGCTCATGCAACAGCAGAGCTCTTCCTGCAACCTCTTTGGGTGTCCAAAGCCCAGCAGATAAAAGGGCTATGGAGTCCAAAGCCACGCTTAGATCCTCCCCAAGCTGGCCCAAGAAGCAACTTGGGCTCGTCTAGTAATTTTGGGGAGAAGGCAGAGGATGCAATCCAAGGAGCATATTTTATATGTCTTCCAATGTTCAACATGCTAACACAGCACCCTTTAGGTGAGGAGGTCCACACGCTCGCTCAAAAGCCATGCAGAGAGCAAGAGCCCAAGGTAACAGAGGAGAGGAGGAGGATGTGCCAGAAACACGGGATTACGGCAGCTCTCAAAGCCGCCCCTGGGTGCACAAGAGTGCCAAGGCCAAGTCTGGAAGCACCACTGTCTCTAAAAGAAGCCACAGTCGAGAAGGTAACATTATAAACCTATAAAATAAGGTTTTACTGTTGCTGACTAGCTGGGACATGTAGAACATGTGTTGCAGGGAACATACCATAATTTTATTGGCAAACCCAAAGCCATTCACGCAGAGTGGCCCAAACGGGGTGGGTTGAATTAAGAGAACAATAGCAGCTCATCAGAGGGCTCTTTCTTTCACATATGTCTTCGACTTACTACGCTAGCAAATACTTAAAGCAACTTGGAAATACATTTTCAGCTGAAGAGCCTCACGCTATTAACATATTAGATTAAAATCAAAATAATTGAGAACGTAAGCTATTCCTGATGCCGTTCATTAAATGACTAAATCTAAACCACCAGCGCTCAGCCAGTCTCCCCCTTTCAGAAACTCACTTGCGATCAGGCGACAATTTGCCCGATTTAGCCAGCGTTCTGCAGCCCTGACGGGACTGAACGGGATGGTCTTTCAGTACTAAACAGAACGCTGCCTCACCGCCCGAGCGCGCGGGTCGCAGGAGAGCTGCGGACCCCTCGAGCTGTCCAGGGAAAGATGTGCTCAGGCTTAGACCAATCTGAAAGGAAAAAAAAACCAACCCCCACAACCCCGTTGCATCAGAGGCTAATGCTAACCACGTTTCAAATTCGATCATGGATTCCAGTTCCCCAAATAACAAAACAATAGACACCAAAGAGGAAAAAAGTGGAAACTGCTGCTTGGGGAAGCTTGCCACGACATGCTGGCTGGAAGTGTGCTGGGACCAAATCCTGCTGCAGCTGGGGCTGGGGCTCAGCACAGCCTGCAGGAAAGGCAAGGTTGCCTTCCCCCTTTCCAAGTCTGCCTCCCTTCCCATTTCATCTTCAGCTCTCCCTGCAGTGCCCAGCCGACGCACAGTATTTATGCTACTCGCTCGCCCCAGGGTGGGAGGGATGAGAATAGATGAGCAGAAGAGACAGGGGACAGCATGGAGACGGGCTTGGGAAGGTGAGACTTCCAAAGTCACACAGCGGGCTCCAGCTCTGAATGTCCTTGCAAAGGGCACCCCTGCAGTGACTTTGGGACCTAGAGTTGCCCCCGTCTTAATTTTATGCCTCACCACTTTGCTTCCCAAACCAACCAGGTAGGTGAGCGGAGATGCTGCTGCTTTAAAGCCGGCACGAGGAACAGCCTGCAGATTCATGGCTTAAATCACAGATTTGCCACAGGACACCAGCACAGATGATAAGGCAGCAGAGCCCTGGCTTAACCTTTGTCAAAGAATTCCTAATCTTCTTCAAGATGAGACTTTTGTTCTTCTTAACTGGCAGCCCAACATGCCACCTAGACTGCAGGGGGCCAGGCCCACAAACACAAATTAATTACATCAGCTGTAATTCACACCTCTGGATGCTTTTGAAGCAACTCGTTAAATGCTTTTGCGTAAGACAGTTGGGGGGAAAGAAAAAAACCTAGTAGTGTATCACACTGAAATACAGATTTCTGGTCTGAAAGGAGCCCTCCACAGATCAAACACTGATATCCCAACCGGTGAATTCATGCAGACGCAGTTTGTTTCAGCGCTGGTCTGTGCATTTATCAACTCGCAGGGTCCAACTGGATGTTTCTAGGACCTGCCACAGCAGCAATAAAACAGCCATAACGTGAGCTCAGCTCAGCCTTTCATGAGTCTGCACCCAGAATTCAGTCCTTTCCCCAACAAGGGCTCAGAGACAGAGGAGCTTCTCAGCCACTGCCCACCATCCAGCCACGCCAAAAGGAAGCTGCTGTTCCTCGAGGGCTGGAAAATCCCCTGTCCTACCCTGTCCCCCCACCCGCAGCTGAGAGATCAGGGGTCTCCAAACACCACCTCTGTATAAACAGTAAACGAGAAGCGTTTTGGCTACAGCAACCTTTGCAGTATGAGCACGAGGCAAGCAACGCATCGCTGTCGGTTGAGTCTCCCAAGAGCAAGCTCGGCATCACCGCTTCGGCCAGCAGTGGTAGATCTGCGGGTAAGACAAGGCCAGATAACTGCGCAGTCGTTCTCACTGCTCAGCACCCACGGGGAAACTAAGATTTAGTCAATCTCAGCCTCCTTTGACAAAGACAATTCCCCACCGCATGGGCTGATGGCTACAGCAAGGAGACCTGGCTGCGCCGGAGCAGTCGGCACGGCTGAAGCCACGCTGATCCTGACCCTAACCCACGCAGCGACAAGATGCAAAGGGAAATCTCCATGCTTCAGTCCTCTCCCCACCTCTTCCTGCTCCTTCAGCCTGGGGATTACAGAGGGAAAACCACCAGCAGCTTCATGATGGATGGGCAAAACCTTTCCCCGTATCAGATGATCAGTACCCGGAGGCTGATGGGGGAGATACCGGCCCTAAGCTCATCCTGCTGGAATGGCACGTCAGAAATGTCGGTGGCTTTCAGGACAGGGCGGGGGAGACAAGTTTTAGCCATTTTTGCAAGTTTTGTATTCCTACAGCGACCACATGCTGCACAAGAACAACTTCAAGCCAATTAGAAAATTTTTAAATACCTCCAGCACTATGGGCTAATTGCTTAAGATAAAACCAGCACTAATCTCCCAAATTATTTTCCCTGACCCTTTAGTGGCAGTTCTCTGAATAAAAACATGAGCTATTTACCCAGGGTGGGATTTTCACGAGGGCCTGTAGGTGTGCCAAGCCAAGGTCAGTAAGGAGAGAGGATTTTTTTTTTTTAAAAGGCCAACAGTTATGGCTTGGAAAAGCCAGCGAGCAAGCTTTCAGGCCCTCAGATTACCCTCCTGGTCTGCAAGAGAAGCAAGAAACTGAAAGTCAAACACAGACTGAGAACAAATGTTCCAAGTTAAATACGTTAATCAGTTCGATAATTGGAGTAAAAGTGCTGCTCAGTGCCCCCAAAGAGGCCAGGAGAGGTTAGCAGGGAGAGACGTGGCAAAGCTACAGCGAGGACAGCCATCCTCCGCAAAACCCCGAGGTTATGTGGTGGTGAAGTATTAGGACGCGTCAGAAAATAAACATCCTTTCTTGAACTCAAGATTTTTAGGATTACGTAGAGAAATGCAGCTACCAGGCCCATCTTCAGAGGCATCTCCTAGGCCTCCACCGTGAATCAGAGCTGGTCCTCAGCACTTGGCCCAGAAATGCGCAGTTTGCATCCTGGAGCAACAGCCAGGGGGGTCTCTGTGGTCTTCTTCCTCCAGACCTTCCAAAAGCAAGCTGCTTTCAGCGGAGCAGCTTCTTTGGGATGGCAATGCCCTCCACGCACGCAGGGATCCTGCAGCGTCAAGCCTGGGCAACCACCTCTCCCCGCAGACCCTGCCCGTGGACCATCGCAGCCAGAACACCATGATGACTCCAATGCAAGGCCAAACTCTTTCTTTCCATAGTCTGGAAAGAATCCCAGCAATTTCAACGACGGCAATCTCCCTGCCTTCGATCTCCCACAGATTTTCGGCGCGGCTCCTTGACGCTGCCGAATGCCGGCTCGATACCCTGCACGAGCAAGTTATTTCAAACATTTTCAGCCCGTGTTGTTGTGTGCCGAGGTAGAGTCAGGCGTGAAGAAAGCATTCGTTGAGTTAACTCTGTTTTACTCGGCAAGTGGAACAAATTTCATCACCCCCTACAAGTCCATTCTGTTTTCTATTTATACCGCAGCCATTTGGTGCAGGACTCGGGAGCAGCAGGAACAGGTGATGTAATGCACTGTACAAACAGCATTCTGTTCATACAGTGGGAAAATAAAGTGCATTCTCTTGGTTTCTTTGATCACGCTTAAAACAATCAGATTAGAAGTCACAGATAACCCAATACATGCTGGAGATGAAAGGACTCTGGAGAAATAAATCACCCAAAGTTAGATATTAAGCAAGATTTCTCTCTCAACAATCAACTTATCTGTGGAGAGAAGAGGAATGACCATGTGGTTTCAAAATCCTGCCAGGCATTTTATTTATTTTTATAATACCATAAAGCTACTCCACCCACTTTTTCAGAATGAACGTTGCATTACACAACACATCAAAGGGACTTTATGGCCTAAATTAAGCAATAAAATAGTTGAGATTGTGCGTTATGCTGAAAATTGGCTGGCTCCTGGTGCCTGGTGAGATGGGAGGTGAACACCGCATGTTCAGAACACCTGAAGAAAGCTTGGGGCGGCATGGCCTGAGGTATCAAAGTGTGTGGCATTTGCATTTAATAGACCAGAGTGAAGTTTGAGGCCTTCGGTGCTGGCTGTAACCCTCTCTTGCCCAGGGGACAGTATCAACCCAAGGCATGCCATGGGATATCCGTGCTGGCATGAAGAACCGGCGCATTAATAGGATACGGTCCTCCGTGCCCATGTTTAAGGTTCGGTTTATAGGCAAAGCTCTGTTGGAAGCTTTGGGCTTCACGGATGTGGTTTCCCATCTTTGACGGCAAACCAGCCCTTGGGAAAAGGAGATGGGAAAACCTGGGGAAAGCCGCTGGCAGGTCTGCAGCATGGTCGCGCTTCCCACCGTCTGGCTATCTCCTGCCCCCTCCACCTTGCTGAAAACCACACAAAATTTAGAATGAAATAAAGCCCCTCTCGAAATATTTTCTGGCTTGTATGCAATTTTACTTGAAAGATAACGAGAAGACGGATGGTGTATAAGTGGTGTGTCGGTGCTGTGTTTATTTTTCAGCTCTGCCTCACCTCCGTACACAGAACAGTGAGAAATGAGAGGCTATCAAGAGAGGAGAAAGTTGGCAGGTCCCTCACTCCAGAGCAGAGGCCGAGTTTCCACTGGAGCAGCTCAAGAGATGCAAGAAAAGCCAACGTGCAACGAGACACAAGCCGGCGGGTCCCACACCCTGGTGCGTGCTTGTCCTTCCCTTTCCACTCTCAAAACAGGGTTTAAAAAAAAATAAATTTAATTAATTTGGGCCCTATCATGATTTTCTGCGGCTTGACTCATCGCGTTTGATCTCCCAAGGCTGGCGAGAGGTGTTTGAGCCTGCCCTCGGAGCCCCTGGCGCTCCAGCCAAGCACCAACAATGACTAGACAGACTTCAGCGCCACTCCTTCCATCTATCAATAGAGTCACTGTTGGGTGAGCTGACTCACCGCCCTCCCTGAGAACTGTTCGGCACCGGTTCTCCATCAAAAGGGCAAAAATAAAACTAAATAATTCTATGTTTGCAGAGAGTTAGTTTAGCAAGAAGAGGGTTTTTATTTTAAGGTTTTGTTTTTAGGAGGTTCCTCCAAAGGAAGCTTGTGCTGCTGTTTTCAGGCAGCAGAACCAGCCAGGCGCTCCTGGAGGAGACTCTCAAGCGGCTCTTGCTTCTAAGTCATGCTCTAAAGGCACTGTGAGGAGGATATTTAAACCTACAGATTGCATGTAAGGAAAACACACGTACACAAAAGTTCTGGAAACCCCCAGGTATGGGAGCAGAGCTGTTCATAAACCAGCCTGTCTTGACACAGCAACTCCCAGGGCTGCAGCGGGCAATGAGAGGGCTTTTCATTATCCCTTGACACCTCTCCACCCCCTGACACCGAATGTAAAACCCCAGACTGGCCACGTCAATCTGCGTCATATGTTCCTCCACCGCTCCCCAGAGCTGCATGGTGAACGTCCCCTGCCTGACGCTTCTATTGCTGCTGTAAAACACAAAAACCTTTCCGAACTACAGCAAAGAAGTCTCCAATAATGTCTAAGTTCAATTAAGTAATAACGTTTAATGCCCCGGTCCTAGAGGAATGCTAGCATAGTTGGGTCAAAGGCAGCCGAGCGGCGGCAGTAAATGGGACACGAGGACCAATTCCCCGTGCAGATATGTTGGGCTGGGATAAGACATTTAGTCTGCAGGAGATCCAAGTTCACTATGGCCATTCATGACCTATTATGTGCTCTACATCCGGCACCACCACACACCGATGAGAGCTGGGATTCTCTGTATCTATCAACTTCTCTCCGGCCGCTAAGCTTTAACTGATTTCTCTACGGTATTCATGAACGTCAGCGAGCGCTACCACATCTTCTGATTAACTCCATTTAAGCAACTAATTCCAATTCAGCCTATTCCTTTGGAAACTTCAGGCAATACACCAGAACGAAGAGATGCCACGATCTTGCTAAGACACAGTAGCTGCTTGAAGAGTGTTTTAGGAAAGTACGAGCCAAACTTCAGCAGAGTGAGATGTAAAGATGGTATTTAAGGTTTCTAGGTTCTTTGGAGGCTTCCAAGACTTTACAGGAGAGACCAGTCCCAATACAAACAAGTCACCCGACGCAACTACAAGCCATGGTGGAGTCCCCAAACTTATCTCGATCAGACACTCTTGATTTCCTGTTTGTGGCATTGACAAATAAAAAGCTCTACATTACAGGTAATTATACTTCACAGAGGACAACAATTAAGAAATAGCCAATTACATTTTACAAGCTCAGGATAATCAAAAGCTTCCTCAAATATCTAGAGTTGCAATAAGCACTTAGAAATGGCAACTCCCACCAAATTGCAGGTAATTTAGAGCAATTTACACAGATGACATATTTCCCTATCTGCGTTTAAAACCTTCAAACTCGGTTCTCAAAAATATTGCAGGAGTTCCTGGAATGTATCACTGCCGATTTCTAAAAATAGCACACTGCCCCTTCCCACCTTCACTGGCCGCGGAGGCGAGATGCGGGACCGCTGGTCACCACGCTGCAGAGGGAAATTCACCGCCGGGACAACAGATTTGCGATCAGATATTTAAAAACATGGGAGGATCCTACGGTGCATACCAACAAACAACACCACCACCACCCATTCCTTCTGTTACTGGAAAAATGCGCTGGATTTCAACACTGCATCCTTTGATTTAAGCCTTACAGTTTTGAAAGGAACAGTCACCTGCTTTATCTGTAACCCAGCGCTGTAGCTCCCACGCAGTCAATGCAAAGAATCAGGATCAATCAGCAAATGAAAATTCATTAAATGGCTGTGAGCAAAGGCAACGTACTTTTCTCATTCTTAAAGCTTAACCTTTTAGACAGGAGATTTAGAAACACCCGCAGAGGTGCAGAGGAGGAGAGATGGCTGTTACAGGATGGCAGTTTCATCCCTGACTTTTGACGCATCTTTATTTTGGGGGGAAAAAAACCCCAATGCTTTTCCTTGCTCACGTGGCTTGGGTAGCTGGAACTGCACTTTTATCTCAGAGCCTGGTTCTCATCCTGTATATCACCATTCCTTCCGGTGACTGCTCCTTGTCGCCCAGCCACTAGTCCAGCCGTTAGTGCCAGTACTTCAGCTGCATGAGCACATGAATTTCTGCGGGGCTTGGGGTTGCATAAAAGCTGATGAAGTCCTTCAGACATGCATGTGACAGAGGAGGATCTGCTTGGCAGTTAACTAAAAGCTAAAGTCACAGCGGTTTTGGTTGGAAGGGACTTCTGGAGGAGCAGAGTAGTCCAACCTCCAGCTTGAAGCAGGACTACTGTCAACACCAGGTAAGGTGGCCATGGCTGATCTACTTACTAAGAACACAAATATTTTTAGAAATCTGGTGAGAGAAGTAAATTGTGATTAGCTATGGTGGGATACTGGAACAGCCTATTCTGATCTTGCATCACAGGGACCACAAGAAGAGCAAGGAGGAAGGATTAACTCAAGGAGAGCCAACAACATGCTTGAAAGAGCCTAGGACAAGCTTTAATACACTTCTCCCCAAGAAATGACGCATGCCTGTTCTGTCTATATGGGAAACTGGAGATGGGAGGGATACTAAAGCACTAATAAGGCACTCCTCTGGGACTCGAAGGACACTCTGACCTCAAACAGTTCGGACGCTCAGCAGGTCCCCAGCCAACGCATGGTCACACCATCTACTCTTTCCTCTGTTCCACCTCCTCGAGCCTGGATCGCTGCAGACTGCAGGTGGTACTTCCCCACTGCCCTCCTCTCCTTCCCCGCTATGGCACCACGGCTCTGATGCTCCCCATCTCCATGCTCCCTCCAGCACCTGAGGAGGATTTCCCACCCTGGAGATCCCTACCACCAAAATCCTGCTCTCTGATTCCAAATTCACACTCTATAGACCATAAAACGTCAGCTGGGGAGGGGCACCTGGTGCAGAAGGGTCCCCCGTACGAAAGGGAGAGCTTGTGAAAAGCTTTTTAAAGCCCGAAGGGGTTGACTCTTTAATACACAGCTTAGATCTGCAACACAAACAGCTGACCCTAAGAAGGAGGAAAAAAATATTCTCAAATTCTCTTGCCCCCATAACCTTGTTGGCAATGGTACGGTTAGAGACCTCTCTGTCACACTCCAGGACTGTTTTACTTGTCCCCTATGCCGAACGCAGAGTAACCTGATGTTATAAACCCTGTTCACACTCAGCTATCGCTCAGAACTGAACACAATCCCGGTTGACAAACCTGCCTGTTGCAGTAACTTGCTAGCCACATGAATTAGATTATCTCAGATGTTTGCTCTCACAACCCCGATTTTGCTTACTTGGCATATCAATGTAGGTATGTTCAATTCAAAAAGAAAAACCATTTTTAAAATTCAAATTTTCAAGGAAGCACATTTTTCTTCCCTGCTAATTGCCTCCTGTGGCTTGGCAACACCTTTGTGGACAATAGGTGTTCCTGCCACTGCTGTCCCATCTGGAACAAGAGGTTTGGCTCCAGTCCCACCCTCTTTCTTCAGCTCAGGCTTCCAGGACAATTTCCAAAGCTGAGAAGCAAGGGAATTACGCTACCCCATGCCACCCGAGGCAACACACTACACCCAAGTCCACAGTCCGAGATGGGCTACCTGGGAGGGTTTCTGACATTGCTGGTGCCAAGCCACAGGCAGTAATTAAGAAAGAAAAAGGGTTGCTCGTAGCTTGGCTGCTGGCAATGTGGTTGGTGGCTCCAGACAGAACCACCTATGTGAGGTGAGAAAGGGAGCAATCCACGCAGAGCTGACTCAGGGCGTCACCATGAGGGACCAAAACCCAGGCAACCTTGCCGAGTCCAAGCAATTGCTGCCTCTCAAGTGTGTGCTACCACTGGGGAGGCAAATCCAGTGAGCTGTAGGATGCATCTACCCTTGTAATTGTGTAGAAGAGCTGTGGGCAGGCACTGGAGGACTGCAAGGCCAGCATCTTCACTATAAGATCAGTGGGATATCAGCTCACTCGCTACAGCTCCAACAAGTCTCCTCTCCCAGGCCGAGAGCGCCCAAGGCAGTGATATTTGCAAGGGACAGTCACTTCTCAAGGAGACGAGCTCCACCACTGCATCAAGAAGGAAAACGAATCAACATGGGGCCAGCTGATTTTTCTGTCAAGGCTGCTGCAGGATCAGAAAAGCCTCCTCGAGCTCTTGACTAAAGCTGCAACTGCAGCAGGACTGGGCAGGAAGAGGCTAGGACGAGCACCGGAGTCTTCTGCCTTCCTCAGGTTTGCTCATCTCTTCCAGCCAAGCAACGTGATGGAGCAGGGAGCTTGACTGGTGAACCGTCCCAGGGACTGAGGTCACCCTGCTAATGCCTGGATCAGAGACAAAACTCATCGGTCTCAGAGATCCTTCCCCTCTGCTGCAGGGCAGCAAAGCGAAAGGCAGCGCAGGCTGCAGCAGGCACCCGTGCTGCACCTCTCGCTGGAGGGAAAATGCACCCCGAGCCTGACGAAACTGCCCAGGCGGTGGCTGCTCGGCAGTGACACCCGCTGCAGCGCAGGCCGCCCTCCCCGCCACGTGGGCACGAGCCCTGCCCTGCGCGGATGCTTATCTGGGCCGGTGAGCCGGGCAGAGTGCGAGGTTAGCATCAAAACAACAACAACCGCCCCCAACAATTCCAGCCAGTTCGGTGTAGCGCGCTTCCAACTTCTTGGCAATCACAGAGCGAGCATGTGAAAAATGCCTCTCGGTGCAGGCCACCTTCCCCGACTACTGCAGGGCTGACAACAAAAATGCTGAGTTTTGCCCAGCCGGGCAAGAAACAGCAGCACCTGCACCAAGGGAAAGCACCGTACCTTCCCACACCCCTAAAGCCACGTGTGGCCAGCCTGCCGCGTCCCAGCGGGACCATCCAAGGGCTTCCCTCCTTTCTCCCTGGCCCACTACGATCCATCCACTAGATACTGCCGGAGGGACGCTGAAAGGGGAGAGCAGACCCAGCCCAAAGCCTGGCTGCTGCTCCCCAACCACCTCCCCACCAGTCCCACCGGCGCCTTTGTGCCATCCAGCTGCCACAGTCATTGCCACGCAAACCGACAGAGCGCGACTCTGCGTGAAACGGTTATTAACCCGGTGCGAGCCTCAGCACCCTGCCTATCCATCCCAGTGCCAGCCACTGCTACGACTGGTTCCAACTCACCAGCCAAAATTCTGGAGCCGGAAAGGCCGGCGGAGACAAAGGTAAGCCGGGTTTACCTTTGAAGGGATTTAGATCTGGAACGCTCGACACTGACAAACTGCTGAGACAGGCGTTTACTCAGGTGTATAAACATCACGGACGGCAAACGCCAGCCTTGCAAGAATTCTTCTCCAAAGCTTAAGAATAAATGCAACATGTTTTTAAATAATTACGGATGAATCATTAAAAAAAAAAAAAAAAACCACAACCAAAACCAACAACTTTCTACATTTTATCTTCAGTGGCTGACACGGATCGTGCAGCTGATTGTTTTTAAGATAATTACACATCCCCACCTACTTGCACTCCTGCAGCAGAGTATTTCAGGTCGCAGAAAACCTACAGCACAGGCTGACATTTCCTTTTGGCTTTTGGAAGTGACAGAACAGTTAACACAAAATTTCATTTATTTGAGGTGGGAGGGGGAAAGAGAGGCCGCAAGTTAATTTCCCTTAGAAGCCCGATGGTCCCCACCCAGAAACCTGCGCACAAAAGAATACTGCCTTTTAAACTGGTAGGTTAGGTCTGAGACCAGAGCGAAGGTTTGTCAACCATGACAAGCTACGGCTTGTTTAACAGTCAACCAGAGGGTTGAAAAGTCTAATAAAACCGAAGGGCCTTCCATAACAAAGCTGCTGCCACTTAGGGAGAACATTCACACCCATTCAGTAGGGTGGTTTGGTTTGGTTTGTTGCTTTTTTCAAACATGCAAAGGTATTTGGAGCCACTAAAGGGAGCAAAGCCATACCAAAACCCAGCAGCTAGAAACTGAAGCTGGAAAAAACTGAAGCGAGCCATGAGGAACACACTGGGAACAGTGAGAGTAGCTAACCATGGGAAGAGATAACAAAAATGCTGCGTGACCTCCCATCACTTGGATGCCTTTCTAAAATAGACACTTCAGCCTGACCACAAGTTATTGTGCAAGAATCACTGGGTGAAGCTGCATGACCTGTTATCTCCAGGATTACCAAAGGAAAGTTTTTCCCATGCCCACATGGAAAGCTTCCTCTCTTCAGGAGGAGGAAGGTTTACGGATCAGGCTCCTCCAGTCTCTTCTGGGGAAGACCCAAACACACTGCTGGGGGACAGCGGGATGCTCTGCCTTCCCAAATACCTTCGGTTGGGCTAATTTCCCCAGCCGCAGCACCCAAATCACACCCGGGTCACAAACTTCACTGTATATATCCAGAAGGGAAAACCCCGAGGCTGTTTTACACCACAACAAATCCTACACTCCAGTGACACATCCACAGATCCTTTGCTGCCCATTTCTATCTTGCTTCAGGCTCATCTGGTTTTGCCACCATTGGCCCACCTTGAAGAAAAGAGGGTCAAGCGAGCCTTTTCAAAGTAGCTTTTCCCAAGACAGGAAAGCAAAGTTTCCCTGACTGTGCAAACATTCAAAGAGACGTTAAATATAATACTTCCACTACAGAAGGCGGCTTCTGCCGTTTCTTTTCCTGGCAGAGCCACGGACCAAGCATCAAAGGACTTGGGGCGATGGTCTTCATCCAGCACTAGCAGATCAGCAGAAGACACATGCTGCACACACCTGAGGTTGCCGACGTACCCGACAGCTTTATTCTGTCTTAGCTCAAGAAGGAACATTTTTCATTTCCTAAGAAATAAATGTTATGACAGTCACATGGACTGAATTAAAAGTACAAAGACAAGGCTTCTTAGCCAAAGACCCCAACTTTTTATTGAAAAAATAAGAAATACATGCCTTGTGGAAATCCAATCTGGGTAGGGCCGTAAGGAGAGCAAGAAGGTTCCAAGGTCATGTTTTACAATCTTTTGAAGCAGGAACGCAGCCGATGTCCGAAGCAGGCATTTCGTGCT
Organism: Psophia crepitans; assembly: GCA_013399095.1. NCBI lineage: Eukaryota > Metazoa > Chordata > Aves > Gruiformes > Psophiidae > Psophia > Psophia crepitans. The sequence goes on from VWZZ01003048.1 coordinate 63,914, forward strand.
GCAGTCTGTACAGAGCTTCCCTTTCTTCAGCGCGCTGCGAATGTTACAGTGCAAGAACTTGCTGTCTTTGCTCGGGCACTCTTATTTATACACAATAAAGCCCTTGTCCAGGAGATCAAGGCTGTATTTCATTGATTTGACACGATGGTTAACCTGTGAACTTTGCCCCTGCTAATAGAATAATTTCTATTTGTTGATTCCTCTTTTTGGGATCCTCAAGGGTAACAGCAGCTTCAGCTCAGCTCTCATTTGCATGTCTGGTGCCAAACGGTTTTACAGCTCGCTCTTCCACGGGGCAGAGCCAGGACAAAGCTAATCAAACCCAGTAACTAGAGCTGGATACAGAGTTCCTGTACCTCTCTCCCTGGATCCTACCTGTAATTCCCAGGAGCTCTCCTGCCACTCAGCTCCGATTTGTACTTTGTGAATGTTTGGAGAGGTCCTCAGCTATCAAATGACAGATCTCACGTGAATGCACGCGTTGGCTGGAGGTCCCAAAGCAACCACCTGGACCAGGCTGGCAGCAACGGCGGAACAAGGAAGCCCCTCTTCCAGATACATCTCGCCCAGTCCACAACACTGATTGCCAGCCAAGAAAAAGACTAAAATTTATGACTGAAAAGAGTAAATCTATTGAACTCTAAAGGCTAACCCAACCTAAACATGGACTGCTGGAAAAAAGCAATCCCACCTCTCCGCTCCTACCGTTCTCCTCTCAGCACCAGTATTTCTCTGAACACATGCTGGAGATAAATGACAAAAAATTAAATCTCCAGAAAAAAGGAAAATTAAAATGGAGTGAGGGAGATGACTGAGACTCCTTGGTCTACAACAGGACAGTGAAGACGTGGGGGTTGGAGGGCCAAAGAAGAATAAAAGTCAGTAGCTTCTGGAGGTAAGTCCAGGGACTAACACGGTGCTAACCAGTAGGTCTCACTGGAGTATTTCAAGGAGGTTTTTTTTTCCTCCACCTATAGTTTTCCCTCCATCTGCTGTTTTTCATCAGGACATATGAAAGCTGTTCATCTATCAGCTATTTAGATCAGCTAAAGACCTTCTAAAAGCTGGTACTTTAAGGACAGGTTGTATCTTGGGGGCCACAGGACCAAAAAATTCCAGGTCTTACTACAAAAGTGTGCTCTGGAGTTGTCAAAGGTAAAATCCAATTTCCACATGGGTTTTACAGAATTTGGATAATCTGACTTAAAACTGCAACGGTTCTACTTAAATTCATCACTGCCTTACAACAGTGAAGCATCCGGACCAGGACTGCGAGCAAACGATGGTTTTGCTTTTACACACAAGCGTGACCTGCTACAATTTAATTTCTGAGTGTGACTTCAGGCAAAGCAGCTCGCTCCAGCACACGGTGGAGGGGAAGGAGAAGATGGGTGTCTCCAGAAGAGTCAGACCCTTCCTGAAGGGCTTGGAGCTGGGTATTCAGGGCTGCGCCAGTGAAGGGGCAGAGACAGATCTGCCCCGGGTGAGCAGAGACGGGCGCTGCAACCCCTGGCGCAGCTCACACCTGAGCCACGTGTGTACACACGCGGTAGGAAAATACAATGAGCCTTTTAACAAAGAAATTGCCTCAAAACCAGCTGACCGCTGGGGATGGTGTATTTCCAAGAGGACTGTCTTCTTTGTAGAGTCCGAAGCTGCGCTACCCAATGAAGTGGGCAGTAATTAGCTAATTACTGGCATTAGGATGGATGGTGTCGGACCCGTTTTGTACGCGACACGCTGAAAAGCGTAGCTCTCCTCTGGTACTGTTCCACTTCCAGACCCCCTCCACTAACCTAGCAGCAGAGCCGTGCCATCCCATTGCCGTGGCAGAGGTTGGTAACAAGGCACCAAGGACAACCAGGCTCACGCACGCCGGGCCGGCGCAACGCCGGCTGCTCCACGCCGCCAGGCAGAGCAAGCCCCTGCTCTCAACCAAGTGTCAAACCTTTTCAGAAAGATGCTCGGAATTATATTCACCAGCAATTTGACTTTTTAATCATTTCAATTACTGTGACTAAAACCCTTCAGTCGGAACAAAACCGGGAAAAAATCACCCCTCTCCTCCTGAAACAGCCTGCCTAGCTTAACAGACCATACCAAATCGTGAAGGTTTTTGCTTTTGTGGGCTTCACATATTTCATTTAATGCAGATAATTAACCTCAGTTTCTAATTTCAAATCCTCCACATAAGGAAGCGAAGTGATTGAATACATTCACTGACAGACGGAAAATTAAAATATTACTACAGCTTCTGCATGTAGCTCAAAAGCCAGGGCCTTGCAAAAGATCCTTCTTCTTTTATTTGACTGATTAACTGTAATTTGCTTAATGGATTTACGGATGAGCCTAATAATCCAATGATATTTCCAGGAACTGATTTAGGATATCAGCACTTCCGTTCTGAGGTGTTTGGTGTTTTTAAACACAGACATTTTCTGCACTGTACATACAACTTCTAAAACTAGATTTCTCCACTGATTCTAATAAAACCAGGCACGCCATTTCTTTTCGATGGACAGTGACTGCACAACTGGCCTTAACAACACGCAGCCACAGTGCTGCAACTTCTTGGGAGCACCTTCTGAAGGTCCAAACCTTCAGACCCACGTGGACCCACGACCACGGAGTGCTTCGGTAGCCGGTGACCCAGCCCAGCAGGCAGAGAGGACTTACTGCGTGGCTTGGGAAGGTGGGGAAGGCAACAGCTCTACCCTCAGACGAGGTCAGCGTGTGTTCCCCCAGCGCTCCCACAACCTTCTCAGTCTCTTTTCCACCAAGAAAGCCTGGCACAACAGGATTTCACAGTCTGTCTCAATAGTTAATAAATCCAGGATCTAACAGACTATTAAAGGAAAACATCCAAGAGGCAGTCATTTTTAAAACGTCCGATGGTAAGTAATTATTCAAGGGATTAGTCCATTATAACAACAACAAAGGAACTTTTAAAACATAAAGCCAAGTTGAACGGCAGATCAAAACCAAGGTGTACCCACCCATGGCCCAACTCCTGGGTGCACTTCTCAGCATCCTCGGATCGGTTCATCTCCCATTGAGCCTTTTAGCTCCCAGTCCTTCCTGAAACCAGGCAGAACCCAAGCCAGCCCAACTTCCAACCTTGCTCTCACAATATAGTATTTCCTGGTTTGTGCCATCATTGTAAGTGCATGTCAAAACAGGACCACCACCAGCACTGGACCAGACAGGCCACGGCTCTAACCCAGCCGTGAAGCCCTCCATGGATGGAGATCCCCTCCAGTGACCTGCTTCTGGGCTACACTGCGCTCCTTATGAAGCATTTCTTCCCTGCCGCGTCCAACCCAAACCTCCCCAGCACCAAAGAGAGGGGGATATAACTCCCGTTTTGTGCTTCCAAGAGAAAAGATTCTGTAACCCACATAAAAGTCAATCACAACAAAATAAGGTAGCTGTTTGCTGGAAGCGGGGAGAAAATGTGATTAATTTATCAAAAGAGAGTGCTAAAAGCTTAACTACCTGTCTTTAAAAAGAAGCCAAAGCACTGATTCATAACCAAACAACAAATACACCACTTCTTCATCTTGATTTGTGTAGAGGCAAAGCTACGGGCACAAAAGGTATTCTTCTTCCAATAAAACCCATTTTAAAACTTGGCAACCACCGGTATAAATGCTTTACACTGTTAATGTAAGCATTTCCATGCAGAAGTTTCATCAGCTTAACAACGTATTTTAAAAAGCTGGCATAACTTCTGTGCAAAAACACCATCAGTCTTTGCCTTGTATATCTTGCAGCGCTCGAGTCACTAAATTACCACTTAGTGCTATTGGCATCAGATCCCACCTCCCCGTTAGACTCACTAACTTCTCTCAAGAACCAAAACTATTATTCCATAACTTATTTTCTTTAAATTTGGAAATAGCCACAGACGCCAAATAGGGCTGCATTAATTACAAGCGTTGTTATGGGCCAATTTTCCTTCAAGCTCAGTCAAGCTAAGCATCCAAAATTTTTCTTTCTACCTTTACATGAGTTCTACAACATCCAGTAGCTGTGTTTCCTCCAGCAATCAACCTCTCAGGAAGCTCCAGCAGCCCAGCGCCAAGACGTACATGCCGCTTCTCCAGTTAGAAGAAGCATTGCTGAGACAGCAACGCGTGCCTTGAACTTTCTAAACCCAGACAGCTCCTGCACGAGCCTTTACGATTTTGCATCCCCAGTTTTCCACCCATTTGGTACAATTAGCAGAGATTCCTTCACCCCACAGTCCTGAGTTGGAAGTGTGCCGCTCAATGTTTGGTTATGAATGAAGGAGCAAACCTCAAAGTTAGGTCTGCCAGCTAAATTTTAGCCTCTTCATGATGCAGGCCCAGCTTCGGCCGGCCGGACTGTTTATGATGCCCAAGCAATGGAGAGATCCCGCACCTTCCCTGAACCAGCCCACGCCGTTCCTCTCCACTTTATGGTCCAGCATTGCACTGTCCCAGAGCAGAGGCTGTCACAGCTGCTCCTCCACTTGCTTTCTCTGCACACCCTGTTACAGAGGAGTGCTGCCTGTATCTTTTGGGGACAGCCACTCTCACATGTGTCCAGGGAAGCTGCCGGTACGTGGGCACAACTGTAAGGACTCTGCTGGTGATTTCTACCAGCCCTGGCAGAGAAACGTGTCACCCATGCTTTTCGTTTGAACCCCCAACACTTGTGAAATGCCATGAGCTCAGTCAGCTCAGCACTCTGGAAATTAAAGCTTAGATCATGGAGCCAACTTCCTTTAAAAAAAAAAACAAAACAACAAAAAACCAACCACATGTATATCAAAGCCCCCACTGGGAATTTTCTCCATCAGTGCCTATCGGCTCCACCACAGCGTTCCCCAATACCCAACAACTGGTGACCTCACCTGCCACCACGTGTCCTCTCATCACCATCCTCCAGGTCTCCTTTTCAACACGTTGCGCACTTCACGACACGGGTCAAAACCCAAACCAACTGGTTGGTAGAACCAACCTACATCTCCCAGCTTGTTGGTCTTTCAGAAGAGACGAAAGCAGAGCTGCTCACACAACACCATACGCTCTTCTGGCTTTCCATCACGGAAGGAAAGCAAAGGCCACAGCCATGAGCTGCTCCCCAGCACTTTGGGAGTGGGAGGGGAACCCTTTCTGATGCAAAGCTAAAGAGACAGCAGAAGAAACCCACCCTGACAGAAGACACGACTGCGACCTTTCGCCACCAGACACCAAATTTCCAGCTTTTCAAGACACGCACGCTTTCCTGGAGCGCTCGAAAACCAGGCTGCAGGGCGGCTCTCAGGCACAGGTTTAATTTCTGCTCTTCGGATCCGAGGAACGCCGTCCCGGCGTGTCAGAAGAAGGTTAATGAACGATTTAGCCACCCTCACAACCACGTTAGTGTCACTTTCGGAAGCTGCCAGTTAATGCCCGAGATCTTCGGGGGTTACCCTCTTTGAAGTTCACTGATCCATAACCAATGTCCAATTAATTTGCAGGAGCCTAACTATAATGACTATTGGCCTTTTCCTACACATACAAAAACGCAGTGGGTAACAGCAATGCTTTTGGCTTTAGGATATTCTCACACACACATTTACACACCTCCGCAATACCCAGCACTAATAACGGGTTGTCTTCTGCCATTTCAGGAATTTTTTACATTTGCTCTCCCGAGAGTAGGGCTACTGTGTCAAGACTTATGAACTTTCTGCTGCAAAAAAATTTGGAGCCGATTCAAGATGCTCATTTGCTAACGGAGAAATACTTCTATTGCATTTGCTCAGATTCCTCTTTATTTAGGGTTTCCATGGAAGCCAAGGAATAGAAGTTCAGTTTCGGGAAGATTAAACAGGCTCTCAGATATAATGCAAACCAGCTTATTACAACATTCCCTCAAGAACAGAAACGAGAAATTCTTTCACACATATGAAAAAAAAAAAAAAGTGAAAAAAGTTTGTGGAAATTTTCAAAATAAATTGGGACCCAGCTTTTCACCCGCCGCACGCAGCTAGCGCTTCTTGCTGCAAGCAGCTCTGCCAGCTTCCACCACACTTACTCAGGTGAGAAAATAAACGAAGAAAAAAATCTGCAGCATAAAGATGCTACAGCTTAAAAAACCAGCTTATTCAAGACAGCTATTGCCATACGGCATCCGGGAAGTAAGTTAATTCAACCACAAGGTCTTGCACAAAGAGGAACAATCACCTCACAAATTAGTGTCTCAGCAGATTTTTTTAGAATAAAAAAAAAATGCAGCAATCACGCAGTTCGGTGGCGTCTTCCATGGCGATGCTCTGGATGCTACCAGAGCTGGAAAAACGTTTCAAAAAATCAAATAAATCACTTATCTTCAGTTACTCCAGGCTGAGAAATGACTCCTGCTCTGCTGAGAAGGGTAAATGTTTCCATGCCTCCCTACCCAACAGGTCACCGGAGCGTCAGCAGCCACAATGACAGGCTGTTGGACACTACAAATTAATAGCAATGCATTTTTTCTGACCTCCATCCCCCAGGTAAAGATTTATTCCACATTCTTCCAATCTGGTATGAAAACGCCCAAGACCAAGGAACTCCACTCCAAAATGCTTCTATTTCATGGTGTGTTTCTTAATAATTTTAAAATCCAGCCCAGGTATATCCAGAGAATCAGTGAAGTGCGTTTTTTTCGGAAGCTGGAGCTGAGAAGCGCAGTGTTGAATGCAGGTTTTTGCTACCTGCTCCAGTAAGGAAACTAAACACAGCTGAACCTCAAATAAGTTCTATTCAATCTTAAAGACATTATTGCTTAAATAAAAAGATACGTAAATTGTAGACTTTTCTAATCCTTCGCTTATGGTGAGTACCTGAGTGCTCAGTGAAACGCACTTCCAGAAACATTCGAGGTTTTTATTAACTCCACGGGCAAGTCCCAGGACCATGGGATTTTGTTTTTCTGACTTCTGATTAAAACAGCAGGAGTCCGCATGAATTCCCCCTTCCCCCCCCCCACCCCAAGAGTTTCACAT
>VWZZ01003048.1:75859-88180 GCA_013399095.1 Psophia crepitans
TCAGCCGAGCTCTGCCCGGGAGGGAGCGTGCAGCGGCGGGCCTGGGCATGGAGGAGCGCGGTGGCCACTCCACCGGCAGCTCTTGCCTCTGCAAACAACTGGAGCCGGTTTAAAAACCGCAGCGTGCGTCCTCCTCCCCCGAGCCGGGCAGTTCTGTGGTGGGCAGAAACGAGGGGCCTCGCCAAGAGGCGGCACTGCGTGGGCTGAAATGGCTCCAACAACATGGAGACTCCCAGCGCGGCGGCGGGGAGCGTGTCTTACCCCGAGATGGAGCTTCTGGCCGGGCAGGGTACCCCCGCACGGGGACTGCAGGGCTGTCCCGGAGCCACGGGGGCATCGTGGGGAGGAGGAGGAGGTTACTAGATGCAGAGATCTACCAAGAGTAGCACGACGGAGAAGTGCAAAGCCTGCTTCTTCCCTAAAAAGCGATGGTACGCTCAGAGCGCTGGGATGGAGCCAGGCAGAGCCGGAGGGACCATCCCAAACGCTGAACACGCAAACAAAGCCACAAAACAGTCCTCTAAATATCGCAACTCGGATTTCAGATAGGGATAGTCCCTGGGTTTTGATGCAGTTACTCTACCGCACGTGCCCGTTCCCATGCGGTCAGGGAACGCTTTCGGAAACATACAGCAGGTTTTTTTCCAGCTTTCTGAAAGGCGCAGAAGCCCACCCCAGGCAGCGGCGCTCCCCGTCCCGCCCCGGCGCAGAGCCTGGCAGGACGCTGCGGCTTCTCGCGCTCTTTCGTCTGAACGATGCTGGGAGCTGATTTATATGTAGCAGCGCAGCACTGATCTCGGGCATAATAACAGCAAAGCTGATGTGGGATTCAGCTGGTGAAGAATTAAAGGATGGGAATATAATTAATGCAACCAGCCTAGTTTCTGGAAAATAGCTCTTGTCAAACTCTGATGTCATCCTTTCAAGAGATTACAAGTTTGGCTGATAAAGGTTATGGCATAGAAATAATAGACCTGGACTCTGTTCAGGCATGTGACTTAATCCATATAGTGTTCTGATTAAAAATTAGCACAATACAACATCAAGAGAGACACCTTAAAGGGGCTGGGAGCTGCCAAACCGACAGCCATCAATGGGGAATCCCTGCAGAATGGGAGCGCTCTCAGTGGGTGTCCGGGGCTTGGATGGGAAGCCCAATGCTATTCAGCGTTTCCATCAATGGTCTAGAAATAGATTAAAAAGCCCTGCTGAGAAAAACGCCGAGGCCAGGGAAATGAGAGGGGCAGGAGACACGGACGAGGTCAAGACAGCTGTAGAAAACTTCATAAGCTGAGTGCCGGGGAAATAAACCGTGGTTGAATGTGAGCAGCTGTGAAAGGATCCCTCCACTGAGTACCGGGCCCTTCCGCTGGAAACCCACGCTCTGCCAAGGACGGGCTCGGGGGGAGCGCAGGAGGCAGGAGGGACCGGACGGGATGGGAGCAGCAGGCTCCCCACGGCGGATGTCCTGATGGGACAGGGCTGGGTGCTGCAGCAGAAGGGCTTCCAGCATCTGCGTTTCAGAAAAGATGCTGAGAAATTAGAGAGAAGGTGGAGAAGAGTTAAAACTGAACCCTGCTTTGCAGGGCGATGCCTGGGAACCGCAGCCTCCTTAGCGAGTTCAAAGGAGCCCCAGAGATGCCTCGATTATAGCACTTGGGCAACTTCATGGGTGAGAGGTGATCAGGCATTAGAGAGCTTTTCATCTCCCAGAGAAAGGCCCAGCAAGATTTCATGGCCTGAACGGAGTTTGCATGAAAAAACGGAGCCAGATTTCTCCGTAGCAAGAGGGGACCGGGAGGGTGGGGGTGACGAGTCTGAAGGCACCAGCATGCAGGTGGCTGAAGTGCCAGGGCCTGGCATACCCCAGGTCTGCTTACTGCTCCTGGGGGCCAGGCTGGACCCGGGGCGGTGAGAGAGATTGCCGGGGGTTCTCCTGCACCCGCCGGCTCCCAGCCACGTTCCCCAGCTCAGGCGACACAGCCCGGGGTGAAGAACCAGCTCCAGCCCAGCCAGCAGGTCCCTTCCAGCAGCTCCGTCCTCGCGCCCTGAGAAAGCGGAGCCAGCGCTGCCCTGTCCAGCAGAGGCAGCTGCCCCGCTGTGGGCTGGAAGAGGTGATTCCCCGCAGGCTGGTGCCAAGCCCTGCCGGTGTCTTGCCATTTTCTGGTCCTCTAGCAGGGCTGAGCAGGGCTGGGAGAGCCATGGGCTCTCTCTGGAGCCCCCTCCCTGCCTTTCACACCTCAGTTCGCCCATGCTGAGGAGCCCAGTTACCAGGAACCAATATCAGCTACTTCCAGATTTACCTGGGGACATCAAAGAGGTGAAAAACCAAACCGAGCATCCCTGTAGGGGTAGAATCATCCTCCGAGGTCTTTCATCAGAGGGTAGAGGCCAATGAACCAGAGCGGGACATTTCTTCCTCCTTCATCAGCTGACAGTGTGGCCCTGCCTTCTACCTCCCCAAAACTGCCGCAGCCGAGAGGGGCTGCTCAGCCTGAGCGGACCTGATGCCGGCCTGCAGCTGAGGCGGGTCCCTGTGCAAGCCTGGGGGGCTGTATGCCTCCCAGCTCCCGATGCACACAGCCATTTCTGCCTGGAAGAGCCAGCACATGCTGGTGATACAGGAACTGCCCTCAGCCTGTGGTCTGGAGTGCCTGGGGCCGGGTCCAAGCAGCCCGACGCTGCGCACGCAACGCTTGCGTGCTGCGATGTGCAGAGCCTCCCTGAAAGCCCTGCGCTCTCATCTGCCAGAGCTGCAAAGGGATGTTTTCCAGTGACACCATCAGTTCCCTGCCAGGTTGGCTTGGGAGCCGCAAGCCTTCCAGCATCAGTTGTGTGAAGGCTGGGAGCGCTCGCTTCAGCGTCAGCACAGGCAGCATTCACCTCAAATTATTCCTTCTCTTTGTAGCGACTCACAAGCTCCCCAAGGCAAGGTGGGCCAGCCCTGGCGCTGATGCCTGATGGGCTGTTAGCATCCAGCGTACCCTTGTGACACCGAGATGTGCGTGGGTGAGCGCCAGCATCCCTCCGGTGCGGGCGGTTTTGGGATGAAGCGCGCTAGATGGTGCTGTTCAACCTTTGGCTGGGATTTAAAAGGACCCTGCAAGGTCATAAGTGGTGCTGGATTTCAGTTTTATTAAAAACCCTCTTTGAAACTGGAAGACAAATAGAAATAACCTGAAGTGTGAGGTTCTACGCCAATTGCTGGCAAGGGGAAGCTCGCCCTCAGAGGGACCCTCTGCATACCGTGTCCCCACCTCGTGCCTGGAGCACCCTCATTTCTGAGGCAGGAGTTGGGGTTTGGCTACGTGAGCAGTGCTGGCAGAAGGGGCTGCCAAGGCAAAAATGTCCCAGTGTGGAAGAGGAGGCTGACAGCTCTCTCCTGGACCACTGGCAAGATGATGCTTGCAGAACAGGAGGAAGAAAATGTATTAGCAGTCAAGATAACAGTGTTGGCATTGTGGCACTGGGAAATGAGGCATTTCCCAAATGAAGAGCCCCGCTGGGACCAGGCACCCGCAGCCCAGCCGTGGAGGTGACGAGCAAGTGGAGCCATGGGGATGGCCGGGCTGGGAGCCAGGAGCCGGGCGCCCCTGCCCCGCTGGGTGGTGAGGGACGGAGCACCTCCCCGCAGGGGCAGCGAGGATGCCCCTGGGCAGCTGTGCTGTGGTTGGGGTGGGGAGCGCTGCAGCAGGTGATGGTGGTTGGAACCCTCACAGCATGTCTTCTTGCAGAAGACACTGGCCTAAAGGTATCGCCCCACCCTGGCGATGTCAGCCTGCCCCCCAGCATCCGCCGGGCAGCAGGAGCTGCTTTCTGAGTCCCCTGGTGCAGCCTGAGAGGACCCTCCTGCTTTGGACTCCCTATCTCAAAAGAGGCAAATGCACTCAAATTTGTCACCTTGCCTTGGATTTGCTGGCCTTTTCCAGTGCCGGGAGAAGAGCGTGAAGCACTGTTTGGACACCAAGTTTATGCCTTTTTGCTCAGATGCTGCTCTTTTATAGCTCCCCCGCCTGAGCCTGCCGTTCCAGGCAAGTGGGAAGGGTGTGGGGATCAGCTGCTCTGGACACTTGGGTCCTTCCCCTCCAGCAAAATCACCCCAGTTTCCCAGTCCACTCCCATTTCCAACGTGGGTTCTCACTTGCAACTCCTCAGGGTACGCCGGGGTCCCTGGGCATCCCCCCTCCCAGGCGCAGGGCTGGAGTGGGTGGATGGGGCAAAGGTGTTGCTGCGCACATGAAAAATGAGAAAAACTCCAGCCCTCCGTCCTGAGCGGCCTCCTTCCAGGAATGTAAGAGCAGGAGAGCCCGGGCCAGCCCAGCCAGCGGTTTTTGCAGCTGCCAGCGTCTGCCCGCGGCGGTGCCGATGCCTGTACGGCAGAGGGAAGCCCCGTGTGTTACCCAGAGCCCCTCCAGCGTCCTGGCACCCTGGTCTGTTCTCCCCAGGGTCTCATTCTGCCTTTAGCCCCAGCAGAACCCCCGCCTGGTGTTTCCCCTTGTGCCTCCCCTGCCATCGGCCTCCTTCCCCCAGCTCTGCTTCACCTTCCCCTGCCACATTAGAGACCCCCTAAACCTGGTGCATGTCCCCAAAAAGATTACGGACCAGCTCATGACGTGCCTTTGGGAGGCTGCTCCGGGCGAGCTGAGCACACGATAACCAGTTGACTATTTCTCTCACACAGTGGCAACACCCGGAGATAGGTGCAATCTCCTAGAAAGTCATCTGTAACTGATGAACCATCCAGGGGTGCTCGAGGGGTTGCATAAAACCTGCGGCAAAAGCTATGGGACAAGCGAGATTTAAGGTTGAAATTCTAGTGTTTAAACCTTGCAATCACCTGGGCAGGGACTGAGCTTCTTCTCAGACCTCGCGCGGGGTGGGAGTGGGTGGTGGGCGGCTGCTGAGCCCGTCCCTGCTGAGTGGCGAGGATGCAGCACGTGCCCCAGCCGTGCCCAGGCAAGGAACCGGCGCTGCCGCTCTGGGCCACGGGGCAGGAGAGGAGCACACCAGCCATGCCAGGACCTTGGGGTCCCCTCAGCCCTCCACCCGGCCCCTGTGTCGGGGAAGATTTGCCCACGTCCAGCAGAGCAAAGAGACCCTGCCAGATCCCTGCCAGATCCGAGACCCCGTGACTCCCCCAGTTTTGGTCAACTGGCTCTGCCAAAAGCCACCGCACACACGCTCCGGCAGCATCGCCAGTGCCCAATGCTCTTCATCACTGGCCGGTGAAGATGGGCACCACTGGGTGATGTCCCTCCCCACGTGTCTTCCCGCACCCACCTTTGCCGTCCACCGTGCGCCTGCACCCTGCATGCCTGCCTCTCCATGCGCCGGACCATCAGGCTCGCTTCTCCTCTCGGGAGGCCGAGGATGGGACACCATCCACGTGTGTCCCAGCAGCACCGCTCTGCAGAGAGAAGAGATGTCAGCTTGTCCCTGCTGGGACCACCCTGCCTAGGAGATACCTGACAGGCAGCTGGGTCAGGCAGGGATGTGCTCCGGTCCCCACTCACCCAAGGGGGTCCTGCCTCCATGGTTCTGAAGGACACCCTTCATATCTTGGCCCTCCATGAGATGGAGATGTCTGGACTGGGCTCTACTCTGCCCTGAGCCATACTGGGACTGTCCCGTCCCTGAGCATGGGGGCTCTGGAGCGGTTATCATCACAGAAATGGTCCCACCACACAGAGCCGGGGCGGGAGGGAGCAGTGGTGTCAGGGTGGGGTGGAGGGGCTCCCCATCCTTGATTCGCAAGCTCCACTGCAGACCCAGGGCCCACCCACCTGCCCCATAGCATTGCTCACTCACGCTCTGTGCCTGCTGCTCCAGTGTCCCTGTGGTAGGTCAGAACGAGGTGGGCACATGGTGGGCATCATCCCCAAGGAGGAACACAGAGTCTGCCTGGTGGCTCACATCGCCGGTGGCTGCGTTGAGACAGCTGGTCCCTGCCATCAGGCTTGTTCCAGAGCAGCCCATGCTAATTCAGCTTGTTTGATCCTGGTGGGAGAGGCCGATCTCTTTTATCCAACCATCAGTGACCCCGACCAGCCAGGTTACTGGGAGGTAAGGGAAGGCTGATACCAAGAGCAGTGCTGGAAATATTGGTTGCTTCACTCTTGCGGATCTGTTTTGCAACACTGGGCAAGATCTTCTGGCTTAGATGTGGTCTCTAGCCTGCCTGGTGAAAGCAAGATGAGTGACGCCTGGATGTCTGTCCTACAGCCTTGCAGACCTCCAGCCTGAGTACTTCGATGTGATCCCTATCAGCAGTCCAGCTTGGAGAGCAAGTGCTTGTCCCCATGCCTCTGGTTCGCCTGTCCTGGAGGGTCACTTCTCCCAGGGAGCTGGCAAAAAGTTTTGTCTGTTGACCATGTCTTGGCCAACACCTGGTGACTGGATGGTGGCCGGTTGGATGTATGCTGCTGGTTTTTCAGTTCTCACCGGGGATGAGGCTCATTGCTGGTGCATCTGCTTTGGCAGGGTTCTTCCCAGAGATGTGGAAGACAGTCAACAAGCTCTCTATCACGCAGTTCTGATTTATTGTGAGTCCACCTAGTGGCCTATGGGTTTATGGCCAGCTTTGCTGGGTACAGCGAGGCTTGGGAGGACATCTCAGAAACAGCCGTGCACCCAGGACAAGCTCTGGAAATCATTTTACCTGTGCACATACCTGATAAGTACAGCTCAGGTGTCAACTTGCTGTTGTCCTTCTCCAGGAAAGCTCCCAGCCCACGAAGTGACACTGGCCGCTGAGGTTGTGGCTGGTGTGCACAGGTCCAAAACCCAGTCAGACCAGGACTGGGGCAAAGGGTCCTTGCGATCACGTTGGGTGCTGCTGAAGGAAGCCCCATGGCATTTTCACCACTTCTCCTGCAGAGTTGTTCTCCTTGTTGCCTCATGCTTCTCAGTCAGGGCGTTAGATGCTCCTCTGCGAGATGCTGTGTCCTGGAGAAGCGTTGGCTCTGAGTGCTCAGGTAGGCCAGCAGCCAGGCTGGGAAACCGTTTGCAGCTAATTGCTGGTAACGAGCTCCTGGTGGCTGCCCACCAGCAGGTAGGATGGCCACACTCGCGGGAAGTCACAGCCTGCCACCAGGAGCCCTCACTGGGCTCTTCTGCAGCACAATGTGCTGCACCGAGGGACCAGGTCTGCTCCAGGCCAGAGGGATAAGCCAGCCTGGCTAGGGGACCCCTTGTCCTGGCAGGGCACTTCTGGGAGCCCTCTGCTCCTGCAGCTCTCCAGTGATGCAACCATAGACCCTCCTGGGGTCTCTCCCTACCCCTGCTGGGACCCCAGCCTCCACCGCCCCTTTCCCAGCTTCCCAACAGTGTCTCAAAGACCTCCAGTCCCAGGTGGTGGTCACCCTTGTTTGCCATCTCCCCTGAGAAGTGGCCCTTCCCCAGAGCAATCATCCTGCACCCATCTCCCCAGTGATGACCAACCCTCCCGGCTGAGTTGGTGGACAAGACCCCTGCACTGCTGTGTCACCAGCACCCAACCTGGGCAGCTGGGGCTTGACACAGGCAAGTCCTGGAGTCCCTCCACCCCCAGTGACCTGCCTGCAGGCTGCACCACTTCTGGGAAAGGAGGTTTCTCTGCAGGGTTCCTCTTCCGTGGTGAAAGTGGTGTCCTAGGAATGGCACCAGGAGAGGCTCTGCACTGATGGATGCCAGCTGAGGTCCTGACCAGCTGAGCCAAGATGCTAGACCCAGCCCTGCAGTGATCTAGGGGTTCACCTGCTTCCTTCTGCAGAGAAGAGCAAAACCACGCAAAGATGTGATCTCTGCCATGGCTGGAGATCTGCAGACCAGCTGGGGACACCCAAGTGTGCCAGGGTTTGTGGGGCTGTGGTGGTGGGAGGAGGCTGCGTGGGTGAGCAGGCTGGTGCAGGCTCTGCTGCTCCTCGTTAGTGAACCAAGGCTGTGCTGAGCCATGGCTGACGAGCTGTGGGGGCTCAGCAGGTGCCGTTTATTCATGCTCTTATGGAAGAGTCTCCAAAGTCTTCTGCTGCTTTAGCTGCCCTGGCATACGCCCAGCCCAGAAGATCATGTTGGTGTTGACTCATCTCAAGACTTTCTCACACTGAGATGTGGAGAGTATCAGAGCTGTCCTGACACAGAACAGGAGAAGTTGCTCACAAAAGCATTCACTATGGGAGGAAAGACATGGGTGAAGGGGTGTCTGTGTCTTTGGAGGGGTCCAAGGTGTGCTCCACAGCCAGGGCAAAGCTGCCCTGATGCTGAACATCAGCCACAAGATTCCCCATCCCCTTCTGCCAGCACTTTGGGGACTGTCATCGGCCCCTTTCTGTTGGTGCCTACCACTTTGTAGCTCTCTTCCCTGGGTGTGAAACCCTCAGGCCAGCTTGCTCCTAAAATCCCGTCCCCTTCCCATGCCAGGGTGGGCAGGTGAATGGCAGCGGAGCCAAGTCCTCTCTGGGACAGGATGGCTGGGAGAGACATGGGTGAAGGATCATGAGCCTCCCATGGTCCTCTCCTTCCCTGGGGAGGAGAGAGCAAGAACCGCTCGGCAGAGACACATGTATCTGGCTGGGCAGGTGTCTCAAGCTTTGCTGCGTCCCATCTCCTGCAGGCACCAAGCCTTCGACCACCTTCCATGAAACAGCGCTGCTTCAGCCCCCGTTCCCACCAGGATGCAGAGGATGCAGCCATCCCCTGTTCTGCAGGGCTGGAGCCACCTCCACCTTCTGGTGTCCGGCCTGCGCACCAGCAGCCACGTCACGACACGTGCCCGTCCCAGCCGTGCCCTTCAGCCTGCACGGCTTCTCTCCCCACGATGGGAGCAGACAGGAGTCCGATCCCCACAGCCTCGGCTTTTCTGACCTCAGGGCACCGAGCTCTCCTGGTCTTCTCCCACAGCATATATTCTCACTCTGACTGTCCTGCTGGGTCCTCTCTTACTAATCCATCTCCGCCAGAACGGATGAGTGTTGGCTGGTGTGGTGACCAGCCTCAGGAGAACCCATGGCTGGCAAACACGAGCAGATCAGGCCTCATATGGTGTTTCATCCCCATCCTTTGTAGTTACAATTGGTCAAAGCGTGAGAAATCAGGTGGTGGTGGATGTACAATACCAAATCTTGCCAGACCTTGGACTTAGTGTCTTCCTGTGGCAGCACCTTCCACAGCGTGCCAAGAATGTGTTGTGGAGACCCTGTCTCACAGCTAAGGTTGACATGGACTTTGATTAGTCTTCTCACACTTCTCTGACCCTCCCAGGGCCATGAGGTGGGGTGAACACCCATGGACTGTGTCTGGAGATGACCATCTTGTGGGCAGTCATCCCACAACACCCCAGCCCATGCTGCAAGCCATCCCAGCCCCTCCGAGCCTCCTCCTGCAGCAGGACATGGAGCGGAGATGCCTGCAGAGGAGGTCCATGGCTCCCTTTTCCCAATGGAGAGGTACTTTCAGGTCTTCAGTGCTGAACTCGGCCTATTTAGCTCAGTCTTTCATTCACCAGCTGCCCAGCGCCCGGCGCTTCTGCAGCCCCTGCCGTTAAACTTTGGCCTGATGAAAATGAATGACTTAGCTTCAGTTCTCATCCTGTGTCTCCCAGGTGGTTTGTGCTCCTTGAGTATCAGTCTGGTCTGGCACCTCCTGCACTGGATGGACCTCTGGATAGACCATCCAGATGGGATGCCTTGGCAGTGGTTAGAGCAAAGGGCTGGGTTGGGCAGCGAGGCTCAGCAAGCCCCCACTACGCTCCAGCCTTTGGAAGAGCGGCTGCTTTCACCGGTGGTATCCACATCCCTGTCCCCCATCCTTCAGCTCCCGTGGTGGGTCTCAGGACAAACCATCCAGGGCTGGTAACTCATGACTTCATGCTTTACCGCTCTGTGTTTGCATCCGCTCCCTGCAAACGCTTTTGAGCATTGGCCAACTTAACCGCATTTGAGGGTGACTGTAGTTCTGGAGGACTCCAAGTACCTGCAAGTGCGGTGAAAGCGGAAAAGCTTGACCTGGGACTTGCAGTAACAACCAAATCCCTTGGAGGCCGGTTCCTCCCTGGGTCACTTACTCCCGTCAGGGCTGCGTTAGCACTACCTCAATGCCTGACCAACCTGTGCCCACCTTGGGGAGCATCTGGGGGTGTAGTGACCCCCCTCCCTAAGGAGAGAGCTCCTCTCCTCTGCTGTCCCTTGTCATGAGGACCAAACCCCAAAAGGCCCTCTGGGCTCTTTGAAACAAGCCCTTTCGGTCCCTCCATTGCTGCATCTCCTTTCCGTGGTCCTACCGAAGATACTCATGGCTGCATCTGAGACAGTGACCTGGAGGGCACTGAGCTACCCACGGTGGGAATAAGGACATTTTCAACTCAATGGCATCCTGGGAGGACCACAAACTCCTGAGAGAGCTCATCCCCACCAGAGACCTTGGTTCCTCTCTGCAGAGGTCTTTGCTGGCTCAGTCCTATCCTCATCCCTTGGCCACCGGTGCCCATCCAGCCAGGCGTTTCACAGCCCATGGGCCCAGTCTGTCTGTCCGTCCCCTCTGTCCCCTCCTGCCCGCACCCAGCCCTGCCAGGGGAGCCCATTGTTCAGGACAGGCCGTACCTGTGGCCCAAAGGAGATGGGCGGCTGGTGTCCCCAGTCACCTCCAGCACCCGCAACCAGCAGCTCTTGGCTGCTGCCTCGACCTGTCTCAGCTTGGTCCCACCAGCTCCCACCTCCTTCTGCTAGAAGACCCTGCATCAGCTGGGCTGCGGCCACGCGGGCCACGCTCATGTCCCACCTGCCCTTTGCTGCCGTTGGTTTTTATTTGCTTTTCAGGTTTCTCATCTCCGGTCTTTGCGTTCCCTGGGTTTGGAGGACAAGGTCTACCCGCACGCCGCTCTCCACCTCGCGGTGCTGGCCCTTCACAGCTCTTGCCTTGCATTGGTTGTATCCCACGTCCTCATGGGAAGGTGACTCCCCCATCGCAGGACAACAGCACCAGGGGACCCAGGGGAGCCCACCAGCCGTTCCGGGGGGAGCCACCCCAGCTGTGCCCAGCTGCCAGCTCCCCATGGGAACCGCCATGCCAAACCCAGGCACGGGGCAAACCTGCCCTTGCAGCCCTCTCCGGTGCCACCGCTCCGGCGCTGCTCCGGTCCCGTGGGAGGCGAAGAGCGAGGGTCCCGGTGGGGTCCCAGTGGGGTCCCGGTGGCCGCCGCCTGGGGCTTCGGGGCTGGCCGGTGCTGGGAACATCCCTGCCCTCTTTGTGCTCCCCCCCCGGTAAGCGGCGCAGTGCAAATATCAGCTGGGTTCTTTGAAATGAAAATAAAACTGATAAAAGTCGGGCAAATCCTCCGCCCCGGCCCCCGCCGCTGGCCCGAGCGGTGGCTCTTTCTGCCGCCGCGCCGGCTCCCGCAGTCATAAATACATTATGTATGCCGGTGTCCGTCGGCCAGAGCCTTTTGTTGATGCTGAATATGTCCAGGCCAACAAAAGTGGACTGGATTAGCCACAGTGGATTAAAAGATTTTCTTCTTAGAGTTTACCTAATAATATAACAATTGACATAGAAGGTCTCTTTGAACCCTACACGACTCTCTTATTTTACCATCTGTGAGTTTGCTTTCCGTGCCGCCGATGGGGCGCCCGTCTGCCGGTGGTGCCGGTGGTGGGAACGCTGCCCGGAGCCGAACGTGTCGCCGAGCAGGAGAAAGCCGCCCGTATTTGAAGGGAGGCAGCGGGAAGGGAAAGTGGCACAACTTCTGTCCTCCTGCCTTTGTCCTCGGCCCTTCCGCTGGTGGCCCGCCGAGCGCGCGATGCCGCGGCGTGGGGAGGGAAGAGACCCAAGGAGTGGGCTCGAGCCGTGGGGAAGCTGCCCGTTCATCCGCAATTCGAGGTGTCCGGAGAGGTCCCGGCCGGAATAAGCTTCTTTATTAATGACGAATTTTGGGAGAGTTGCCGAACTGTGAGCCGGTGGAGTTTGCTCGTCTCGGCTTGAGCCGTTGGGCTCCGGCTGCCGTCCCTGGTCTCCATTGCAAGATGGGTCAGGCAGCGGCAGCAGCAACACCGGGAAACATGGAGGGCAGCGGCAGCAGGGGAGGAAGGCTCCCCCCCACCATCCTGCGGCGCCGCCGCCGCTCGCCCCCTCCTCCGGCACACCCTGGCGTCCCAGCCCTCGGGCTTTGATCTCATACGGGGGGGGCTCCATTCACGAGTCTTTCATAGCAGCCTTTGGAAATACCCGTCTTCAGAAGTCGCGAGTAATGAGATGGGGAGACGACGAGCAATTTAGGCGCCGCTCTTTCTCGCTTGCGGGTTTCTTTTTAATCTCCATCCCCCCCTTTTTTTTTTGTTTTTCTCCCTCTTT
>VWZZ01003049.1:3014-13933 GCA_013399095.1 Psophia crepitans
CAAGGGGCACGTGGACCCTGTTGCCCCCCCAGCACCCCTCCCGGCCCCACTCTCATCGCCGTACCCCACAGCCAAGCACCCCCAGCCCATCAACCCCCGCTGGGTGCCCGCGCCTCGGGGGGAGCAGGGGACAGAGCCACTGGTCCCAGCAGGACCCCAGTCCTTGTCCTGTGACCCCCATCACGGCAGGGCCAGCGCGGGACCTCGGCGCAGAGGATCCCTTGCCCCCCCGTGCAGGATCAGAGCAGGGCAGCAGCATGGGGCAGGGAGGTGTGAGACCCATCCAGCACCCCCATCCTGGGAGCGGGGCACACGGGGCGAGGCAGGAGGCCCTGGTTTGGGGGATGGAGGAGGGGAACCCCACCTTCCCCCCTTGCAGCCACACCGGACCCAGCGCCTGGGCAGCTGCTCCCGGCCGCAGGGCGAAGCGTGTCCGTCCTGCCGCAGGGGAGCGAACAGCGGCCACCAAACGTTCAGTAACCCCAACCCTGTTCTCTGAGGAGAGTAACGAGGGCCCGGGCTGATTACAGGGGAACCTTCATAAGACAGTGTAGCTTCCTAATTAGCCGTTTGATTTTCCTTAACTACCAACGGAACAGGAAGGCAGCGAGCAGCTCCATGCAGCACAACATGAAGCGGAGCCGAGAGACAAGTTCTTTGCCATCAGCTCCTTGTTTCACTACTAAATGAAAAGGCAGTTCCAGAGGGAAAGGAGCACATAAAAAGGGCTCGTTCTCTGCTCTAACGGGTGGGGCAGGAGTTTGGCCAAGCCGCAGAGCAGCTCCACACACCTCCGCCGCGCTTTGCCGGAGCGCGCAGATGTTTAGGTCCGACTCGGTGAAGGCGCTGAGCACCCTCAGCTCGGTTCGACCTCAGCAGCACAGGGCTCCCCGGGAGCGGGTCGCTGCCTGCTCCAGCCCGGTGCCACCCAGCACCCCAGCTCCGTCCTCCCCCCCGGGGCTCCGCACTGCCACACTCCTGGGCAAAGCGTCTGCCGCCTGAAGTGGTGAAGCCGTGCTGCACCCCAGGGTGCGGGGAGCGGGTGCGAGGCCCCGGCGCTCTCCTCCTGCCATCAGCCCACCCCGAGAGCCGGCGGGCCTTAGAGCGCAGAGCGGGCAGCCACCGATAGCCCGGGTCACCCCTTGAACACCCAAGGGCCGGGGCTGGTACATTCCGCAGACACGACGCCGTCAGCGCCGATCAAGTGGGGGCAGGTTGGTGGGATTTACACCCGACCTGGGGAGCGGTGCAGAGCTGTAACCCAGGAACGCTCTTCCTCAGGCACGCTGAGGCGTCTGGCTTCATACAACAACCCTACCCCCGGCTGTCTTCTCCTCTTGCATCTGTAATAACCTCACAGAAGCCTGAAAACATTCATTTCCCCTTTCAATTCTGCGCGCGAGTGCAGCTCCTTTCCTAACAGAGATGCAAGTAACAGGGCTCTCCTGCTCCTGTTCCTGCATCACCCGCCCTGGCCAGGCGCTGTGTGACCACAGGCACACGAAGGACCGCTCAAGTTTTGAAAACAAACCAAACGTTCTGTACAAAACTACGGGAACTTTTATTCACAAAAGAGCAGCTGGTTTGGTGAGAGCCAGAGGGGTTTGCTCCAGGCAGTTCCTGCTCCTCTGGAGGGCGCAGACATGGCTCTGCTAACACACCGATGGGTACAAGGGACAAGTTTCCTCAAAGGATGGGGAGGAGCAGGGGGACAGGGAGTGCCCAGCCCCTGCTGCGCTTCCCGAGTTGCCTGTGGCAAGGGATGAACAGAAGGTACCACCACTCTGCTCCCCTTCATCGGGGACCGTCCGGCCCTGGCCCCCACCCATCACCGCTCTGCCCAGTCCCTTTGTCTGGGCCCGCAGGCAGCGCCGCAGCCGGGCTCTCTCCTTCCCTCCCAGGCCCTTGGCCGGAGGGGGCAGCCGCTGGCACTCCCGTCTAGCTCTTTCCTGTAAAAAGAGGAAAAGCTCCCTCCCCTCCTTTTTACCCAGAAAGATCCATGTGAGAAAAGCAGCGGGCCAGCTGGCGTGGCACCGCGCGGGGCCGATGCTTTCGGAGAGCTGGGAGCTGCCGTTCCTGTGTCCCAACCGCCTCCACGGGAGCTCCGAGCAGCTCCGCCGCTTGACGCGCTCAGGAGTAGCTGAGGGGCATCCTCCTCCACAGCCCCCCGCACAAGCAGTTTTTGATCCAGCGCTGCTCCCACTGTTTCACCGCAGTGACTTTGTTCGGCGATTTCAGCATCGTGACGCAGCCGCACCTGGGAGGGAACAGAGAGCTGCGGCCAGGCCCAGGGAAAAGAGCCAGCACCGCCGGGGCATCTGTACGGATCACGCGGGGAGCGAGGACTGCGAGGGGAAAGCAGCTTTTGTCCTTGGCAGGTGACCTCTGCGAGTGCTAAAAACCAGCTGAAACCATGTGAGCAATTACCTCAAACGGAGAGGTTATCTTGGAACAGAAGGCTGTCCTCAAGACAACAGCCCCCAGCTGCTATTTATACATCAAACAGCAGACAGTCATCTTGAAAAAGGGATCCGCTACAGAGACTTTCTATTAAAACCAATAATTAAAGCTAATTCAATCACGTGATTAGATGGATGTTTGCTTCCTGCCACCATTATTTTGAAATCCAGGCTCTTTTGTGAGGGTGGATGGAAAGGACAGCACAAAGGGACTTGAAACGCGAGCCTAGTTCGAAAGACGATCCAAAACCGGCGCCGTGGACGCTGTGATTATTTCCTCTCACCAGCTCCTCTCCAAGAACACGGGGAGTTTCATTTAAAGACCAGAGCTGCAAAACCAGCTGGGGATCTCTCGTCACCGATGGACTCCCCCAGATTCTGGTCTCTGTTTACCCGCACGGCCCGACTGCTCTCGGATTTTTCTGTTAAATATTGTTATTTATCCCACGACGCACAACTGAACGCAGCTCAGTCACTGGCAACGACCAGCACAGCTAATTCTCACAGAACTGAGGTTACTCCGCACCAGGCAAAGTACTAAAGGCTTTTAATCTCCCAGCCACGCTGCGGTGATGCGGCAGCAGCTATGGGGAGTCACTGCCGCTGCTCTTCAGCGAGCATTTTAAGGATCTCAGTCTTCCAGATTAGGGATGCCTTAAACACAACCACAGCCGCTTCCTCCCAATGCCAGGCGTAGTGCCGTGCACCAAACCCCTACTACAGAAGCGGTGTTTCCTGCTGCAGACACGTTAACACAAACGTTACTGGGTCGCCAGCTAGGACGGTACACGGAGACAGAGCGAGCTGTGGAATGACGACAGGAACAGTTGAG
Source organism: Psophia crepitans (assembly GCA_013399095.1). Taxonomy (NCBI): domain Eukaryota; kingdom Metazoa; phylum Chordata; class Aves; order Gruiformes; family Psophiidae; genus Psophia; species Psophia crepitans. The sequence continues at coordinate 6,306 of VWZZ01003049.1, forward strand.
TTTCTGCCAAGACCTCCTCCGCAGCGAGGCATGACGCGCGCGCGGCTCACCTGGTGCACGACTTGCACTCCTCTGTCGGGTACGCTCCTAAATGAAGCCGCCTCAGATGATCAATTTTGGGCTGGCCGGGCGCCCTGGGTAGGAAGAACAATGGGAACGTGTCTAGAACATCGTCTTCTAAAAGCTGTCTCCAGGACACGAGCTGTATTTCAGTGGCCAACACGACATGGGCTTTGGCCACCTAGTCCATCGAGTGTGACGGGATTCAAGGCCAGGCTGACACGGATCTGACCACAAACAAACGTTTCCCCCCTCCATTCGCCATCTCTTTTCAATACTTCAAACTCCCAACCCACTGCGCGTGAAGAAATGAATTCCAGCAGAGGACAAACTGCTCTTGGGTGACACCAGCAAGTGGCCGAGCCAAAACCCCCAGGGCGCCCCGAACGCACCGACCCCTCGGAGCTGGGAGGAGATCCCACGGCCCCCAGCCCCCTTCTCACCACACCACTGCTTCGTTTCGGGTCTCTCTACCTGACAAAGGCATCAAACTGGGAAGAGACGGTGTGACCAACGAGCCCCGGAGCTTTCCCGAACTGCAGCCGGACGAGCTGCTTGTTCTGCAGCTTGCTGATAATGCCGTCGTTGATGGGCAACCAGTCGATATTGGGAATGAGCAACTGGCTGGGCAGGAGGCAGCATTCATCTATCAGGGTATCATCCGGCTCCGTCATGTGATTTTCCTCACGACCTGCGTGGAAAGCGAAGCAAAGGGAGAGAACCAGCGTGATCTTTAGATTTCTCATTTGGAGACCGAGAGCTGCGTGCGGTTTCCTCCTCCGTCCGCCAACACAGCGCAGAAAACAATAAACCTGGCAGCTGCGCCTGCCCTTTCTAAACACTACAGACCCACTCAGAAGTTACACCCCACAATTATTCCTTTCACGCACCATCCACATTAAGGAAGGATTCTTTTGTTCAGGGAACCTGGCAAACACTTACAGCACAGCCAGAGTTTAGTCAGCAGCCTGAAGAGGAGGGACATGCTGTCCTGGGTGTCGGAGGTTGCTGTGTAGACGGGGAGGCAGCTCGGCTTCAGCAGTCCCCAAATGCGGATCACCACCATCAGCTCCCTGAACATGCCCAGGGACGCCCCGTCTCGCAGAAAGCTGTGTCCCGGCCGCACGGGGGAACCCTGCGGAGGGAAAAACCAGCCGAGGCTGGGACTCAGCGCAGCCTGCCGGAACCGCTGCTCCGTTTGCAGACAACTCCTCTTTTCAAGCACCACGCAGCCTGCGGCACTCGTGCCTGAGGATGCGGCGGAGCTCAGAGGCGTGCAGAGGTGCAGTAAAAACAGCCAGGCAGCTCCTGAGGCTGCTTCTCCGAATGGTCACTGCATCGGCGGGTGGGCACAGAAAGGATCAGCGTTTCTGCCATTTCCTAGGCCCTTCTCCTGGGTGTCTGTTTCCACAGGACCACCGGGGCCACCGCTACCCAGCGCCACGCGCAGGTTTTCGCCCCTCTCTGGCTGCTCTCCAGGCTCTCACCTGGTTAGGAAGGCTGGCCAGCAGATAGAGCACAAAATCGCCCACCCACTGGATGAGCTGCTGCAGGGACTGCAGCGTGGTCATCTCCAGCACGAATTCTTCCGTCTTCAGGTTAATCATCACCTTGTCAATGTCTGAAACAGAAGAGAGACATCTCCTGGCTCAGGGAAAAAGACAGATCCAAACTTCACCCCCTGCCCCTGCAGTACCAAAGAGGTCACCCTCCTCCAACCCAGGAGTTAGAACGAGACCGTGACGCTTGATATCAAACCTAAGAGGGAAGGATCTGACACAGACAGCTCGGAACGCGGCGCCGTTACGGACAATCGCTACCTATATCTGTGATCTTGGAGCAGATCTCGGTGAGTCGGTCCCCGGGACTCTTGTCCGGGGTGTTCAGGAAGTGAGGGCGCAGCAGCGATTTCAGGGTGCAGCTAATGGCGATGAGGAACAGCTTGGCGTGGTAGTCACACACACGGGCTATCGTGCTGGAGGAGAGCTTGCAGAGAGACGCCTTCATGGCAACAATGCGCGTGGAGAGAACCTGATTGACAGAGAGACACCAGGAACAATACCAAAGTAAGGGCAGAATTAGAATAAGCTCATTAAAGCAAGCTGCTTTATTCCCTACTCTCTGTTTCTGCCGCATGAATGACAGGAATAGCGAACACTTTTCTGTGCTTGTGCAAGCAGTGGTACTGTTCCCACAATTTCTGCCAGAAATAGGCTTTACCATCTCATCAGATGTCTCTGACATGTAGAGACCAGTTAACGCCAGTGAAAATGAACACTGCTTAAACAGAGGTTCTTCACACCTCAGGTACGGCTCGAGCAGAGCGTTCAGAGCCAGCACAGCCAGGTAGAGCCGTCTGTCCTCTGAGCACCGGCCACTGCCATCGCTGCTCCCAGTCACCGAGACCCCTGCATGTTCCCCCCACCCATGACAAGGCAGGGAGTTTCTGCCCCACTGACCTGCTGCAGGGCCGCGTTCTGGCGCATGTACTCCTCATGCAGCTTCTCCACCAGGTTCTGGACCATGTTGGGTTGGACGTGGAGCAGGATGTCCCACCAGTCGTAGCCAGTCACCATGCAATACTCCAGGAGGAACAGCAAGTGGCGGAGGGACATGTTCATGTCCAGCACGTGGCCCATGGAGGGGGAGATGCGAAGCATGCTCAGCTGGAGGGAGGAGGCAAAGGAAAATCCGTATCAAGAACTGGATTGAAACTATTCCGCAAAGCTGTAACAGAACCTGGGGCCAACTGCACCTCATCCTGACCCAAAGATACAGCCCCTCAGCAACGGGATGCATCCCCTCCTGTTTAAGCGGGTCATGCAGCTGGAGGTAACATTCCCAGCGTTTTTCCGAGCGATCCACCGCCTCTTGGAGGGACAGAGCGAGCGCCCGGATGAGAAGAACTCACACGCACTCCCCGTAACAAAGCACAGTACCTTCCCATGACTGTCAATGCCAGCCAAGGCCAGAGACGTCCAGGAGAGCTGCATGGCTTTGAAGTGAACCAGGGGACCGGCAGTACGCTGCCTTTTGATGGTCTGCTCGTCCACAGGGCGCTGGGAGGAAGAGCCGTAGAAGACGGCCATCATTTGCAAGGACAGGCGATGAACAATGTGGACGCTGCCATCGTGAAAAGCCAAAGCCAGGCCTGGGGAGAGAGGAGAGCCCAGGCTGAGCAGGCAGCTCCTCCTGGTACGACCCAGACCTCGCCGCCACTGAAATCCCACGCGGCAGCAACACGGCACCCAGGAGGCTGCGGGCTCGCAGGCACGTTCGGATCCCGAGGCCACATCGGCGTTGCAGAGAGATACGCCTCTTCCCACGGAAACGAAGTGGGATGGTAGGAAGGTGCCACGGCTTTTCCTATCGGTGTTTCCTACGGCTTGTTCTGAATTCGTACTGCTGAAGGCGAAGATGCTAAAGTTTGAGGCAAAAGCTACCTATGTAGGAGAAAGACAATGGGAACTCCTTACCCAGTCCAGGGAAGAATTTGGTGTCATTCGCCACCTTCAGATCGGTATTGGTCAGGGAGATTGGCAACTTGGGCAGAGCCACCGCCGAGACCCGATCCAAGTCGTTGGTGGCCGAAAGGATCCGCCATTTCAGTATCATGGGCTGCTTGTCTCCAACTTCGACAAAGAAGTAAACAAGTGAGAGATCTCTCCCCAAAGAGATCAGAAAATACATTCCCCCCCCCCGATTTCTGCTCACGCTCCCCAACCAAGTGGGATTACAGCTCAAGCACCGACTGTCTGTCCATCCCACCAGCCCAGCGCATTTCCCTCGGGTGCCCCTTCCCTTTCCTCGCGGATCGCAGTAATTGCACAACACTGACTTGTTTTGCTGTTGATGGAAAGCTCTGCTGGTGGCGATTAAAAAAAATCCTTACATACAGTAATCCTTTATCTTTCACCGGAACAAACTGCGTAAATTTGATTCGGTTCTATCTGAAATCAGGCAGAAAAGCCATGCAGGCTGGATAGCTTGATTAAACCAGCTCTGCTGCACGATCGTTTCCCGTTAGACGGCTCGGCTCGCCCGGTTCTCAGCGGGAAGAGCGGCTGCACAGCCTAACACAGAAAATGTCTTTTATTGAGTGACGGTAACAATCAAACCACTTCCTGGAAACCTGCAATTTGTTGCCTAAGTTGCAAACAGATGGGATAGAGCGTGTGACTGAGAACACCCGAAAAATAAATACGGGATTCTGGATCATCCCTTATATGCGATAACGGACTTGAGAACCTGTCTGGCACTTTCACTCGGACCTTGCTCCTGTTTTTAAGAGTATCCGATGCAGAAACTCACCCACAGGGGAGATTTGCTGAAAGATGTTATTGACTGGCAAACCCTCTTTCCGCAGAGACCAGCACTCCACGATGCTGCTGTTTTGGTTGGAAGCACAAAGCAACACCTGCAAGACAGAAATCCATCCTGCAACCACGCGCACAAACGTTACAGCAGGGAAAGACGCCGTCCCGATGCGTTTTCTGCCCCCTCCTTCTCCTCTCTATTTTGAGGCTCCTGCTCCCAGTTAGTTTATATTCCACGAGCAAAAAGCCAAGGACTGCATCGCAGAACTCGGCCAGGCGTTGGCACAGCCTGTGCCGCATCACAGACGATCTCATCTCCCGCAAGCCTGTGACCTGCTGACGTCACTCGCAGACATCCTGAGCTCAACGTGAAGGAAAGGGCAGGAACTGAACTGACTCTGAAGCCAGAGCAGACGCTGTGTTCTCCAACAAGGTGCTCCAGCAGCTGGACGTCACCGAATCACTTACCTTTCCAGAATCACATTATCAATCCTCCAGCAAACTAAATTAAGTCACACAGATCAAGAGCTGTAAGTGTTCTGGAGAGGGGCTGCTTTGAAGCCGAGACCTAAAGATGAAAGGCTTCACCTCCCAGAACCTCCCAGCAGAGCTCCCCAACAGCCAGTGCCAGACACAAAGCAAAGCCTAATCAGGCTAACGAAGGACGGGGCCCTTCGGGTTACTTTTCCACAAAGCAGAGGGCCCAGCCACTACACCCCCGGACCTTTTAAGCACAGCCTGCTCGACAGCGACACTGAACTGGCGGCACTTCCAGAAACAGCAGCCAGAAATGCAAAGGGCACTGCAGGACACGATCCTTCACCTCCAGAGCCATGTGGGGAAGCCAAAGGTGGAGCAAACACCTTCTTCCTTGCTATTCACTAAACTCCTACTTGCTTTAACAGCCAACACTCACCTGCTCTGACATGTCCCGAGCGAGGAATTTCAGGTGAGTGATTGCTGGGTATTTGTCCTTGCGGGCAGGGTCGGTGGTGCAGCGCATGAAGAGGGAAGGCAGGATTTCGGTGTCTATTTTGCATTTCTCGTTCACCACGCTGACGCAGACTTTGTAGAACTGGACAGGGGAGGTGCTGCTGCCATCCGATGTGGCCACCACGATGTTCCCCCCACCAGTAAAGGCAACGTCCGCCAAGGCAACGCGACAGCGGAGGCGGCACAGGCTCTCCGTGGACGTCAGCACCTGCCCATTGGGCTTGAGGAGAGAGACCGTCACCAGCCCACTGATGGTCACGGCAATCCAGCCCTCCATGGGCTTCCCGCCGAACAGCGTCAGTGACGGAGAGAACTTGACCCGGGAAAACTTCTCCCCGAAGTTCGATGCTCCAGACTGCGAACAAAGGATGACAACACAAAGACATTTGCCCCCGATACCCGCAGCGCGCTCGTGGCTGCGGAGCTCTGCTCGCTAAGCCGCTGCAGCACGGCCCGCAGAGCTGAACGGAGCCGGACGGGGGGCAGAGCTCGTACACCCAGCTCTGGAGGTGACCCCAGAGAGGCCCCTTTGCCCCGAGGCAGGGCAGTCTTGCTGCGCAGGCAGCAGGAGCACAGCACCCATCAGCACCCATCAGCAGAGCTCTCGGAGCACCCCAGGCAGCTCCAGCTGCGCTGGTTGAGCCTGGAAGACCAACACCCCTCTCCCTTTCTGCGGCCAAGCCCGGCTCCGACACCAGCCCGCTGCACAACCCTTTACATCCCTGCGCCTGGGGTTCTCCCGTGCTAAAGAGAGGGAAAGGCTTCTCCCTGTGGGGCACCGGAAGGGTTAGTGTTTAAAAAAAAGTGTAGGCAGGTAAATTCTACTTGGCAGACTTGCTTTTTTTTGAGCCTGACAGAATTGGACACGTTTCTAAACAAGCAGCTTATCTCCACACGCATACGGCTCCCATTCTCAAATCCCTGGATCAAACCTCAGGACCTCAAACGCATTTCTTCTGAATTACTGCTGGTAGGCAAAGAAACGCTTTTATCTCCATTTTACAGCCAAGGAAACCGAAGCACCAGACTAAGACACATTTAAAGCACCAAAAGAAACCAGGTGTCTGACTCTCATTGCGATTCGGCAGGAAGAAGGACTGGAAAAACCCCCTTACTCAACTCGCCTGAGGCCACGGCAGAAGCCCAGAGCAGAAACACAGCCAGGGGTTTCCCAAGGCCTTTGCTAACGACCCGACCGGCTCCCCCGCGGAGCTGGGACAAACCTTTTCCACGTGCAGAGCCAGCTTCACACCATTGTGCAGCCAGGACAGGGCCACCACCGGGTCCCCCTCCACCATACTGCCCACGGTGTTCTCCCAGCTGTTGGCCAAGTGATCTGTCATGCTCCAGCACTTGATGTGACCGTCCGCGTCTGCCGAGAGCAGCCTGGAGCCTGCGACAACGGGACCTCGTGAGAACCAGGGGGCACAGCCAGAAAGTCAACCGAGAGATCGAACCACCGCAGTTCGAACGGAGACAACCGACTCGTGGCTGCGGAGCCACGGACAAACTCTCACTCCATGGAGAATCGTCTACCATCATTTTAGGAAGGGCAGGCACACGACGGGCGGGGCAGAGGGGTAAGGAGAAGGGATCCCAGCTCACCTGACTGATCCCACTCCAAACAAGTGATGACTTCAGTGTGGCCAGAGTTAACGGAATAGACGTCCCACGGGTGCTCGGTGTCGATGATATGGACCATATGGGTGAGATCTACAGGAACAGAGCAGTGAATCGCTGCCACCCAGCCGGCACTTCGAAACCCGCAGCACCCCAGCAGGGAGCGACAGAAAATGTTTTCCATGGAGCGGTTTTGGGAAGGGTAACAACCGTGCGTGGCACGGGTGAGGTCCCAGACGCCAAGGCAGAGCTTGCCCTGGTTTCGCAGGGTGAGAACCGCTCCCCGGTGGGCAAAACACCCGTTAAACCCGGGAACTGCAGGGAAGGGACGAGCACAGGTCTCCTGCCCGGTTAGTGCGGGCGAGAGGCTCCAGGGCCCCAGCAGAGCACAGGCCACCCCCGGCCCAGGGGCTCCCCACGGCAGGGCTCGCCCGGCCGGCGTTACCGCCCCCCCCCAGCACCCCCCGTACCTTTCTCCTCCTCGTTCCTGAGGTCTGTGGTGAAGGCGATGAGGTTGCGGCAGGACCAGGCGCACACCAAGGGGATGGAGGGGCAGTGGTCGCTTTTCGGCCTCTTCTCCCACTCGCAGACGTAGGCCAAGTCCATGGCGGCGCTGGCGGAGCCCCGCGGAGACGGGAA
>VWZZ01003051.1:0-27823 GCA_013399095.1 Psophia crepitans
ATTCTATGATTCTATGACATGAAAACACTGAATATTTGGCTGCAGCAGAGTACTTCTTTTTGATAGAGATACTGAGTTCTTTATCTTTTGAAGAAATTGCCAAAAGCTGCAGAGAGATGGAAAGGGAAGGCTGTGCCTTCAGGTTCCTACAGGTTCCACCTGATGACACCAGTTTTAATAGTTTTGAGGCCCCCTTGAAACCAGAAAATTGAGAAACATGGTGAGAAGTTAGTCCAGAGTATAGATCTGTGTTCAGGGGATGAATCTGGCAGCAAACTTTGTCTGTCTGGCGCATGAACCCTGATACACTGCAGTCCTGTAGTATCTTTTTCTCAGAGCACCCAAAAGTACTTAGCTATGGTTTTAAATGCTCCACTCTTCTATAAGCTGGTTCAGAGTCTTAAGTCTTGAACTGACTGATGGGAGCCCCAAGGCATAGAACTGGGTTATGTGATTGTTATCAGCTCCTGTTTGCTGGCTTAAAACTTTAAAAGTTTTAAAAAAGCTTCAGAGCTGAAATCCCGTTTCAGTGCTCTGGCTCTGCGATTTTTACCTTTACTTTTTTATGTAAACCAATTAAATCTCTTATGGACAGGATTCTCTGTAGAAGATCACATAATCTAACCCATGGTGGGAAGTGACTTCCAAAGCTGTACATGCTAGACAAAAATCCTGCTGAGTCTTGTGTAGTTTATTTAACCTCTGCAGAACCTGACACAAGCAAAAAATATTTTTGCCCTATATCTGGAAAAGACAGTGTGCTTGTGTATCACATGAGGATCCAGATCCACAGACATTTCCAGTCCATTAGTTAACACAAGGGAGTGTCAAACAACATCCACAACGTGAAAAACCTTTAAATGAACAAGTCAAAGGTCTTAGGAAATCTCTGAATTACTGATATTAGCTTTTGTTCCATTTGGGGATTTCTTCACTATTTCAAGGACTGTGAGATCATCTGGAGGAGATTCACCTTGGATATGGAATGGAAGCCAGCTAAGAGGGGTGTAATTTTCTATTAGTACTGTTTGGTGGTGCCTTTGGGAGTGACTACATCACTACACACGTCCTCTCCTACACTTCTCCCCTTCCATTTCTAACTGTGCTGTGACTGCAGCCTGCCCTGCCTTTGTATGCCAGAAGTCAAAAAAGAACAAGGGAGTAATGAAAAATCTGATATGGAAGTCAGGTGCTAAAGAATATAATTAACTAAAGGATATAATTAATGCCAGTCGACGTAGCTTTATGGAAACTAGGTCTTGTCAAACAAACTTGATCTCAAGAATGTAATCTCAAAGAATGGATTTTTAAAGGCAATTGTGTAGATGTGATGTACTTATACTTTCACAAAGCATTTGACTTAGTACTGCATGATAGTCTTGCTAAAATTTTAGCATTACATGATATCAGTAAAGTGCCTGTTAAATGGATTAAGAACGGGTTAGCTAAGAGAGCTCAAAGGCATCATTTGTGGAAAGTATCACTGAATGACAGATTGTCCAGGGGATTCGGCAAGAACTGATATCAAGTTCAATGCTATTCAACAGGTTCATCCATGATTTGCAAGTAACTATAAACCATAGTTTAAAGGTGAGCCTTAAGTTTCGCAATGTCACAAGACTGATAGGGTAATAAATAAGGAGAAAAACTTCATATAAAAGTGATTAGCATCACAGGGAAAGCTAATTCTAACAAAACATGTATTAGCAGTCATATACAAAGTAATACACTTGGGAGCAAGTGTTGTATCTTGCAGTCTTCCATTCTGTAGTTATACTGAAAAGCGGCTATTGCATTCTTTACAGTTGAGCACTGGAGCAGGAAGTGGGAGCGATTTTTAATGTACGTGTATGGTATTGACAGACTGCTAGTAGAATACAGCACATAGCTCTAGTACAGAGTTTTTAAAGGAAAGTAAAAAAACTGAAGCGAGCACAGCAGACACCAAAATGACTTGGAATGCACAAATAAAGCTCAGTTTGTTTAGTTTCACAACCGTTGAGGAGTGACTTATTTAGTGTAGAAGTACCTTCATGGAGAAAAAAATAGCAGGTGCACTTTTTTCCCTACCATGATCAGAGGACCCTTTCACAAGAACAGGAACCAACATTTGGAAGCTAGAGTAGTTCATATTAAGACTTCTAGTGTAGTTTATATTGAAAATAAGGAACATTTGTTTCAATAGAAAGAATGATTGAATACTGGAAAGACTTGCAAGGACGGGTTTTGTTTTGCATATCCTCAGCATCTATTCAGTGCCTTAAAGAAAGAATCATTTTAACTCATTACTGTTGTGCTCAAAGTGTAATTCTGTGGCCTGAAATACAAAGTAAGGCATCCACATGGTCTTTCTGCCCTTAAGTATGACTCTGAAGTGAACACCACACTGAAGGAATTCTGTTGACTGAACAGCATCTTTGTCCTTAAGACATACTGAGGTCATACACAGCCTGGCTGTGTCTCTCTGCGCCAGTATTCAAAAAGAACAAACCAGATAGCCAGATGATGTATTATGTATATGTGTACACTCTAGATATATACGTATATAACTTGCAAGAACCCATCATTCTTCCCCCTTGTGTTTCTTAGCATGTGTTTCCTACCATGAGAAGAAGGTTTCTGTTAACAGCTTAGGGTGTATTTCCAACCTGCCACTTTCAGTCAGCTTGCCAAGTCAGGCCAACTTGCTGCATCTCAATCTCATTTTCTAGCTCCTCAATGAACACCCAGCGCTCCTCACTGTTCTGAAGACTTTGCTTAGTCCATACTGCTCTAGATCCCTCTTCCTCAATGCAGAATGCAAGTAGGCTATTTCTATCTTTCCCTACTGGTAGAAGTCAATATGGGAAGCTGTGGGAAATGAAAAGGGAGCTAAGGAAGTCTCAGCAGGTCCAGGTAGGAAAAAGCTCTGCTGTGTCCCCCTTCTTTGCACCTATCAGTTTGCAGATTCAAGGGAGGGGAAATACTGGAAATACTCAGAGGCTCTGAATGAAAATTAATAGGCGAAGGTGGGAAACAGACAACCAGGCACAAGAAGATATGAGATAGAGGGAGGAGAAAGAAGAGTATGAGGAGGCTCTGGCGAGGCCTTTATAGTAAGATTTCCCATTAGAAGATTTCAGGGGAAATTGGTTTTTTGCAAACAAAACTGCTGTTTTGAACACCCAAAGCTTATATGTCCCCCTCACAAAGAACTGCAGCACCATCCTGTTTCTTTCTCATAATGAACATGAGCTTATGTCCTCTCCTTTTTTGTGCTTCCAGTGGAGTTGGATTCACTGAGCTGAGGCAACAGCTGATCCTATTGTAAATACTAGTGCTGCTTTCCTGGCAGTACCCTTGCCTTCCCACAGAGGCGGTGGCCAGGGTGAGTGACCCCTGCAACCGCTTTGTGCCCTTTACCCTTGCCTTCTTTCTCTGTAATGACACTGCCACTGATTTAATAGAATTAATGTTTTAAGCCTTTCTCAGATAATTTTATTCCCATTGGCCCTCCTCTTCCATCTTAATTTGGCTGGAAGAAATGGCAGCTCTTTCTTGCTGTTTGCTAATGAACCTGGAGCAAGCAGGAAGAATGGCCTCATAAAGGCTTCTACATTGCTCCGCTCAGACCAGTATCCCACTAGAGCAGCTTTACAGTTGGCAACAGAAGAAAGCAAAGCCTACAAGAGTCTCTGTGGACCAAGACTTTTTCTCAAATATGTTTCATTTTCCCAAATCCAATGAAGTATTTTGTGATTCATATTTTTTCTCTTCCACATGTGATTAAACCAGGACTTTACGAAGCTTTGCCGGAGGGAAAGAAAGGTTGGATCTGGTACTGAAGGACATGGTTTAGTGGGTAATAGGTGGTAGGGGGACTGTTGGACTAGATGATCCTTGAAGTCTCTTCCAACCTTAATGATTCTATGAAAACATCCCTGGCTTGTAGGATAGACAGTATCCAAGTGGTCAGAATTCTTATGTGGGATACTGCAAATATTTACTGGAGCAGATCTGATCTGGGCTTTTCCACAGGCTACTTCTGTAGCAGCTTTAGGACTGAGCCCTTGCCAAAGAAGCACTTACTAATTCATGCAGGGTGAAAGAGTTCCAGCAGGAGAGCCTGTTCCCAGAAGAAGAAATTACACCAATCAAGGAATTTAACTATGCTGGAGGAGAGCCAAGTTCAAGTCTTAGATCTAGAAAAGTAGACCAGGAACTTGAGCTCAAATCTCTCATATCCCATGTAGGTGTCCTTTCTACATGCAGGTTTCTGTGTTGCCCAATGTAAATGCGGGAGCCTTTTCTAGCAAGGGCTTCCTCAGAACAGTGAATTCCTGCTAAACTTGTAGATTTTAACAAATTGAGTATTTCCCAGTAAAGCTGTTTCTGCCAAAGACAGAAGGGAAAAAAAACCTCCATGAGCAGTTCTATGCATAAGGTGCTGACAAAGAGAGAAGGAGATGTTAGGGAGATAATTAGATAGTTGCCCAAGCATGGGCAGACTTGTGGCAGCTGCTTAAGCCATGCCTCTCTTTTGAGTGTCTTCCTTACTTGGGCTGCAGCATGTGTCAAATGAAGGAATTTTACTTGGAGTCATAGGGAGGATTGGCACGTTTGCATCATTCTCTCCTGAACGCAGTGCGTGCCTGCAAAAAGCCTCACACCCTTTCCTTTGCCTATTTCCTTTCTGTGTGGAGGAGGAACGGAGCTGTTGATTGATTGCAGTGCTTTCATGTGCAGACGTGAACTTTGGGATTTAGACCTGTATGGAAGCAGGTCCTGCCATTACATTTGTTCTAATTTTCCTGTTTTCAGTGCCGTTGTTTTGGAGCAACTCCTAGGGCTGTTTGTTTCAGATACATGGCCGCTTCCCCTCTCTGCTCACTTGGACCAGGGCTGTTAATCAGTGCTATCAAAAGAGATCTGAGAAGATCTTTGATTCACCACCTTCCACTTCCTAGAATTATTGTTGTGCTTGCCCGTAACTGGAAGGATTTGTTCCTTCCAGACACTTGATATTGCTTCATGTAAGTGCAAGGTCACTTCTACAGCAATGGTTTTAATCCAGCTCCACCACTGCTTGGGAAGCATTTTCAAATAGCTGTTTGACCTTTGGAGTGAGTTTGTCCCAGTCTATTGCCAGTGGACATCTGGATCAGAATCACAGCTTGCATTGACTGCCCCCCTTGACAGTAGTCTTGGCAAAGAAGCCAGTACTTGAACAGACCATTAGATAATTAGAAGCTACTGCAGTGACTTGCAATCAAAGAGCCCAAAGAAATGGATGCAGACAGTCCTCTTGCACTGCTAGTAGTAACTCCAAAAGAGTAAAACTGGCTCTGATGATTGTTTCCTTTTCTCTGACAGACACCCCTGGGTGTATTGCAGGATTTTGCTGAGTTTCCTGACAAACTGCTTTGTACTCCTGGTGGGGCTTGCAAAGCCAGGAGGCCTATAGGAGACAGGCCTGGATCTTTCTGTGGCTTGTTCACCATCCATGTAATGGTTAAATATTTCCACCACACAATGATCTATTGCTAGTTGAGGAAACAGAAGGAATGTAGCTGGACTCTCAGAGCCTATCCAGGATGACAGGACTGGTAGCTAGACAAAGCTGCTCTTTCTCCAGATTGGTCTTCATGGCTTTTGGATTACAGGTCAGTCAGTGCCAGCTGCACGGTGCAGTTTTTTCAAAGAACTTGCAGGTTTTTTGAAAATTGTTGACTATATCAGGAAGGGAAGTGCAATCCTACCTCCTGACTCCAGCTTTAGATTCTATAACTCTAAAGTTTAAGCTGAAATTTAAAATCCCTCCTCTCTTCTCCAGGTTGAGCACAAAAGAGTGGAGGTCTTAGAAGTCTGAAAATCTGACACTGAAGTTGTTGCTCTCCTAAGGAAACAAAGCGGGTGGAAATTATTCACAGCATCTATATTCAACCTTTGCAATTTACCAGTTTTTTGGTTAGCAACAGCATCCTCTCTTGTCTATTGCTTTCCTGCGAAAGTGAGCAAGATTCAAGTGTGTATATATGAACAGCATTTTGAAATGAATGCTGTAAACTGAAGCTGGATTTTCTTTAAATCTCTTCTTGTAGTGAAGACCTTCCTAAACCAGAGGTGCTTGTGTACTTTCCTTGATGTTCATCTGATAAATTGTGATGAAAAATAAAACCAGTAGTCAGCAACAGCCTTCATCTGAATGGCCCTCAATGAGGCTTTGGGGTGGAGTGTTTTAAGTCTTTCTGTTCTAAATCAGAGTGCTTCTACCTGTGCTGTGTTAGCACCATTTCACAGTCCAGAATCAGTTTGAACAAACTAAGAAGTTTCAGTAACATGCAGAAATTCTAATCCAGAGAGAGACCTAACTAACAGACTCAAAATTTATTGGGAATCAAAGGTCAGGATACTTGTGTGAATTATGAATTGATAAATGAATGATAAATGTTAAGAACAAGAATCTTCTTGCATCAGGGTGGGCAATAGACACTTGGTAGAGATTTCAGATGAGGCTTCCTGGTGATCGCCCTCTGAGGAGACTCTTGTTCAAGCAGTAGGTGCTGACAGTGTAGGATAGGACAGGGGACAGGGAGGAACATGGTTATTCCTCAGCTTGATACTACACAGGCTGCCTGAGGACAAGTTTGTTGTCCCAAGTGCTTCCTTTGGGCAAGGAGGGAGGACAGGCTATGGCATTCAAATCCTTGCTGGCATGTGTATATGGAGATGGAATTAAATCTCTCTTGCATTGAAACTGTGCTTTAAGAACTTGATTTAACCCTCCACCAAAACCGGACATTTTCTGCCCAGAGACAATAAAATTCATTTTTTGCTTTTGTTTTAAAGAGAACTTTCATTCTTTTCCTCATGTTACCTCTGTCACCCAGAAGTAAGTATCACCTTTGTCCCAGTTCATGGCCTGGCCATCAGATGCCATCTACCTTGTTTAGATCCTTCTGTCTAGAAGGGCGTCCTTTCTGGAAGACTATATTGTAACCTGCTTGTGTTTGGGGGAAAAGAAATTTACTTAAAAATGTGAGAAATGGTACTGGCACAAGTATGGTTCAAAGACACTGTTGTTCAGAAAAGTGGGATGTGGCAATGAAAAACTTTTCTTTCTAATACGAATTAGTATGTCTGAAATCTTTAGCTATGTGTCTATTAGGCTAGGCATTGGCTATAGACATAGAATAGCCCCTTGTCACTATGGCTGTGCTGCCTTTCAAGGAGGTTGAGAAGAAGGTGGTAATGAGACATGAGCAGGAGATCAATTCTGTGGAAGTGGGTGTTTCAAAATATTACTTAGTTGTTCACTTCATCAACTGAAAACACTTCGTGTTTGGCTGACACCAGTTATACTATATACTCTGGTAGCTCCTGATCATTCCTCCAAGCATGGAGTATCTGTGATAATTTTATTTCATCCTATTGCCTTTCAGCCCTTCAGTCTCCAAATAATTCTGCCTTTCCACATGGTGTGCTAGAAATGCCCTTTCCAAACTTCTTTACCATTCATGAATGTTGAAATTCTACAAGGAAATGGCAGTAATGACTCAACTGCAGTTCATTACTACTTTCCAAATCTTCTCTCTGTTCCTTTTTTTTCCCTCCCCATCATTGTATCTGTGTTCATGACCTTATTAATTTGGTATTGCTACCTTGAGAAATTGTGCTTCCTCCTGGAGAAAGATTGCGCCTTTGCCTGTTTCAGTGACAAAGTTAGAAAGCTGGGTAAAGTAAATAAAGCCTAATGCCCAATATGAGATTATAATTAATAATGAAGCTCCTTCTTAGTTGCCTCAGCACTCTTTCCCTTGGGTTTCCACAGAATCTTCTGAGATGCCAAAGGTCAGGCACCAGTGCTGACAAAATAATGCTGCCAGATATAACCTCACCAACCCCTCTTAAAACTCAGTCTAAAGCCAGCTAAGAAAGGGTGTTTTGGGGATATGAATACAAGCTTCTTGTGCCTTCTTCTCCTACTACTCTTATCTCCCCTGGCTAATCAGCTTTAAAGAGTCATCTCTGAGCTGATTCTTCCCTTGCTGAGTTCCAATTGGATCATTCTTTTTCTCGTGTTTTTATCCCACTGTCCTCGTGCTCCCACTTCAGTGCAGTGCCATGGAGAGAGAGGTTTCTTTTGCTATTTGGAGCACTTCCTGGCCAACTGCAGATTTTTTAAGGCAGTTAAAGAGGCCTATAAATCATGTATTGCACGGCATCTTCATCAGTTATATGTTTTATTAACCCCACACCCTCTAGCGTGCACTCAACTTTATATAGAGATCACAAATGATATACTAAAGATACAAAGGATAGGGTTGGCCTTGAAATGTTCTGTCTACATGGTGGGTTTCTTCCCATTTCTTTTTAGTTTTAGGGGTTCCTTGTGCCTGAAAAATATTTATTAACACCATCACCTGTTCCTGTTTGATGTCTAACTGTTTTAGCAGCAGTTTGTAGTGCCATTTTCTACCTGCATCACTCCTGTGCTACATTTATTTCCTTTGCTGATAGTTTTGACTGAAATAGAAACTGCTAATGGATTGCACCAAAGGGAAAACTTCACACTCCTCATAATCACCTCCCAAAATGAATATCAGTTTTGTTGTTACAGTGACCTATTATAGAGACATTATTTTTACTTTAATTGGTGGTCTATAACAAGGGAGCTAAACAGATTTCAGGATTGTAGTTTGAACAGGTATTTGAGCGATGGAAATTCAATGAGAAACTCTGACCATCTGTGAGCTGTTGGGGAAAGTTCACTGTTGGCATAACTTCCCTTCAGCACTCAGAGGACTGCGGTGACAGAGTGTGCCTAATTTCAAGATTCTGGCTTAGGCAAAATATGGAACTACATTCAGGAACGGAGTATCTGAATCAGCCAAGCAAGACAGAGGAGTTCATGGAGCTTGCCTGAGGTATCAAAGAAAGTATTGGAGATGGAGTATTGCAGCTGCAGGCTTTTGCTCAGGCTGTGTGTCTCCAGTACAGAAATGTAGAACCTGTTCAATCTTGGCTGCATGGGGCAGTGTTAACATGACTAGCAAATGCTTCAGAGTTCCCAGCAAACTGCTAGAGGTGACCTCTAACTGGGCCAAATCGTACCATCCAACCCTATGGAAGCACACTGCAAGCTGAAAGATTTGATGATCGTATTATTATCTATATTATATTCCATCATGAAAGGGATTAAAATATTATTTTAATACACCTGATCCTCTGAAATGCTACCAGGCATTTGAGCAACATAATCCTTTGTGCATGTAGAATATTTTTCTCACATGGATCTTTCTGATTTCGCCTCATTCTCGATTCCCTCTGCTGATTGTCACATATCATTTCAAGAGCTAACCCCATCTCTGACTGCAGCTATTCGTTATCAGCCCCTTTGCCTTTACCACTTCCATTTGTAATTTAAACACCCTAATTTAATAGGTTTGTCTCATTATTTTGATTAATCATATTAACTCATATTAATTAAGAGATGGATTTAGGTAATGACAGAGGTTAATGGAGTCAGTTTTCACTTTCCCCTGCTTTTTCAGGGAAGGGGGGATACAGGGGTAGGAGGGGAAAATAAAAAGAGAGACTAGAAAGAGTGCAAAAGAGAAACTGTTGGGGGGGAAATCTCAGTTAGCAATCAGAAATTCCCCACTAATTGAATGTCTGATTTTATTAATGATGAAATTTATAAAGGTCCTTAAGAAAAGAAAAGAATTTAGCCAGTTCAGCAGTTAAGTGTGAATATTAACTAACTCCAAGATAAAAGTTAAAATATCCATTTTCTTTTCTTTTCTCTGGTTCTTTAAATAAAAAGCTCTCTTTGACACTTCATCCCATTAGAGCTTTAGCTTCCTTTGCCATCCATTGCTAAATGGCTGGAGACTGTGCAGAGAATGTAATGTCCTGGATGGTTTAAGAAATGCTGACCTTGGAGGGCAGGAAGTTAATGCATGGATCATCATAATGCTTATTTTCCTTGATGCTTGCTCTCTGATGATGCTTTGGTAAGTGGAAGAAGGATTCCAGCTCTGCCCTATGCTCCGTCTCTACTCTATCATGCTTGTTTCCCTGAGGCTCAAGAAAAAACGAATTGCAAACAGAGCATCAGATTCAGGCTGAACTTTGTGTTGGTGCTGTGGGCTGCATTTCCATCTCAACAAAGGCGTGGTGAATCCTTTGCTCGTCAACATGCCTCTATGACAGGATCTCATGGTTATTACTCCTGGGCATGTCCAGCAGCAGACTGCTCCTAATTTGTCTCTTTCTTTTTCTTTATTTGTACCAATGCTATACAGGCATAAAATCCCATTTGAGGAGGGGAACTCCTTATAGCCCTACTGCCTTCGTGCAAATGACAGCATGAGGGCAAGGGAGTGGAAAGCTCTTTGATTTTGTGCTCGATGACATGTCAACTGACCTGCTTCAGTGAACATTTGAACAGAAAGCCATTCTGGAGCTGAAGCTGATTAGTAGTGAATTGTGGGGTAACTGTGCAAGACCTCAGAGTAAGCAGTTAACCTTTCTCCTTACCAGAAAAGAAGATTTTTGTGACAATGACAACATTCCAATGATAACATTTTTGTGACAATGGTAACATGGTATATAAAATAAAGGGAGATAACCATACAGGAAGAAAATCTGTTATTCAGACTCTAAATTAACAAATATGAGCAAAGATTTTGTATAAATGGCCACAAATCTAAATAAAAAATAATTAGAAAAAGGATGCTGTTTTGTGAACAAACTGTTAACAAAAGAAAATATTTAATTGTGAGGGAATTCAACGTCTTTGTATATAGTATTCCAGTAAATGTTGCTGTTGAAATGCAATACTCAGAAGCAGCTTGTGAAAGGGAGCCAGTGAGGGTTGTAAGACCATGTGCTAGCTTGAAGTGTAGTACACTATCAGCCCAAAGATTATTTGGCAATAAATTACAAAGAAAAGCACCAAGAACATGGTGAACATTTCCTGTGAGGTATTTGGGGAAACAATCTTTAAGTGTGACCAACTGCAGTCATTGTATTTACATTAACTGAGTAGAATACATTGTCTGTGGAAGGACACACAGTACTTCTTGACTATCCAGATTCCATCACTGCAGTACAGTCCCTTGCTCTCAGCTACTTTAAGCTAAAGTTTGCAACATAGACAGTCTCATGTGTGTTTTTAATTTCATCCAACTGGAGTCCTTATACCTAGCTTGACTGCCACTCAGAAGAAATTTTAATATAAATTCCAGAAGTTGATTACTTTTCGGTGATCTGTGATTAAAATAGCAGAAGTCTAAAGTGGAATTTTTCCATAATCAATATTTCAGAGTGGATGAATGAAACAAACTTCAGTTCAAAAGGCACTAGAGCAGTTGAAATCTGATCAGACTGACTGACCTTTTTGTGACTTTGATGAGAACATAAAAAACAATTTTGCTTTTGCAATGTTTCATAACAGGTAAAAATATACCACATTTCAAGATTGTTGGCAACTTGAGAATGTTGACAGTCTGTTCCTATGATGTTAGAAAACACTATAAAATTAACATCCTTTTTTGTTCTTCTTTTGTTTTATATTTGCTTAATAAAAGTTAGCTAGGGAATGATTTCTGTGCAAAGTGATAGTTCACCTGAACAGAGGAGAACCATAAGTTTGAAAGATCCAGGTGGTGTTCCCAGTCTAATATCTTTTTGGCTTGCATATAGAAATATAAGCACATAGGGCTTGCATTTGAAAAGTAGAAGGCTCAGAAGAGAGAGAATTCTAGGCACGTAACATTAAGGGACTTCAGAAATAGATGAGTGGGGGTGTCTACAGGCAGCCTGACATTATGAAATGTCCCAGCGAAATTTCACTAAATTGGGAATTAGAACAATATAACTGGAAGCGTGTTTTTGTTCAGAGAGCTAAGGTCTTGTTCAAGCAGGGAAAGCCTCTCAGGCAGACTTTGTCTCTGTGGAGTCTCCCTGCACAGATACCAACCCATCACAGCTGCCTCTCTACCTGGGAGTATTTCTAAAACTCCAGCCTCTGAAATCCTGCTTTCCCTTGAAGAATTATCATTTTATTAAAAGCATGCAAAGCTTTTGTCTCTACAGAAAAACTTGAAACAGTAGAATGTTAAAAGCTCAGGAAATGTAAAAGCATGATAGGAAAATCCAGTACATGTATATGCATATATATATATATATATATAAAGTATATAGAAGAGAAAACAGTACCTCATGATGTTTTAAGACAGTTTTGGGATTGTTTTGGGACCTGACTCAAATTTGAAGTGTTTTATTTTGAAAATTGTCAATTATTTCAATGAGGTTCAAATAGACAGAAGACACCAGATAAAACATTTTCATTGCAGGATTAGGGGGACTGGAGTGCTCCTTTCTGAAGACTTTTAGTGGACACTGTTTGAATTAATATGTGTCTAAAGGGCAAGTTTGAATAAAAGAGCTTGACTTCAATGTTTATGATTCTTTTTTCGTACTCCTTCACTGAAGTTTGAGGCACAGATTTTATTAACAGTAGACATACAACCAGAGATTTGCATACTGTGAAGAAGTACTAAATAGGCAAAACCACTAAAAAACTGACTAAAAATAAAGATTAAAAAAAATAACAGCACAGAAAAATTGTGTAAATATGGTTTCTCAAAAAAAGCCATGGTAGTTTAATTCTGATTTTACTTTGCTGAATTTACACCAGACAAAAGTTGCTCAGTGGAATTACTTCACAGTGTACAGTAGCATGAGGTTAGAACTGAATCCTGTATCTTAACATATTACATATAAGTGCATACACACTTCTTTGTGGGTGCACTGTATCTCTCTGTCTATGCATATTCAAGTGTATATATTTCACAGCTGCTGTCTGCATCATTCACTTCCAAAACCAGCATGCATTCATTTTCATAACTTTTTTGTTCTATTACAATATTAATGGGACTATCAATGGGAAAGGACAAGAGAAGCATTTTTAATGTTTATCTGACAGTTGCAAATTTCACTTGAGGTTGTTTACTGGGATCTGATTGTTGGCACAGAGGAGTAGGAAAGGCAGCAAGATGAATGGGATCACAGGAAGAAGATATGTATTTATGGGTCCTCTTAGCACCATCTAAGAGTATTAAAAAGTCCTGTCTTACCCCTCCTTTACCAAGTCATAAGTTTTAAACAACAGAAAAGGGGATTGTTTTAATTAACTTCTATTTAATCCAGGTCACCTGTTCAAAGTGAAACACATTGCATTTAGATATGTGAAAATTAGATGAAGGTCTCAGCGTATATGTTTACCCTCATCCAACATATTTACCCTAGTGGGGAAAATGCCTGGAAATAACAGAGAGTTTGTGGACTTGTGGATGAACCTGCAATGTGATGTCAAACTGCGTACCAAATTGCTGCTGGAGCTTGCCTTTTTTGATCTGCTGTTCTAGAACTATGTTAAGTGAAGCTTATTTGTTATGGAGAGAGCTGAACCTTTCCCAGTTTTGCTCTGCAATTTTACAGACCCTAAATTATACAGATCTGGGCATTGTACCTCCAAATTTTCTGTGCTGTAAACATCACCTCAGACGAAAACAAAAACAAAACCCCAAACAAAATCAGCAAACAATCTTGGAATTCTGCTTCTCTTTTTAGTTCAAGCTTTAAAATGTTTAAGTATCTTTTTTTTTTTAAATTAGAAATGCAGAGCACCTAACTTTTCACCCACCAATGTTTAAGAACAGAATCAAAAATTGATAAACTATAGATAACATAAAAATAGTAGAATGATACTGTAAGAGTTTTGTGTTCAGCTCTGGTCGCCTCTGTCAGACGAAATAGAAGAATTTCAGAGCTACATAGCAGGCTGAGATGTTTGGGAAAACAGGCTCTTTCATCAGAGGGAAGATCTTTGGAGAAGAGCATGGAAGTGTGAGGGGAAGGTTCAATTTTCCATGCAAAATGAAACCTAAAATAACTGTCTGTGTAAATTTGAACTGTTAAATGCTTTTTCCTCAGAATTACAGCTCATGTGCTTCTCTTTCTGTTCTTCTCACTAGGCTGGGCTTTTTTTTGTGGATTATGTCTCCTTTGATATACCTCGACTGCTCCACTGAGAAGCTTTGGTGAGGACTTAGATCACCACAACAGAGCACTGTGGCAGATATTTTTTTTTTTTTAAATTAACGATATGAAGTTTCTACAGGAAACAGAAACATTTCCCCAAATTGTAATTATGTCAAAGGTAATTAATTTGGGGGAAGGCTAGCAAGAAGTTTCATCTGTCAGTATGTAAAATAATTGTCATAGTACATGAATTCTTATTGTGTTTTGAAATATCAGAGTGAGGAAACAATACATTTGGAAAGGGGCAGATACAAAACCCTTGGAAAGGAAATCAAACAGCTATTAAATGGGGTTCTCAGCTGTAATGAACGGCTTCTGCCATTTTCTGTCTTTTGGCAAAGCAGTTGTCCTGGTTTCAGCTGAGAGAGAGTTAATTTTCTTCACAGCAGCCAGTACGGGGCTGTGTTTGGGTTTGTGCTGGAAGCAGCGCTGATAGTGCAGAGATGTTTTTGCTGTTGCTGAGGGATGCTCACACAGAGCCAAGGCCTTTTGTGCTTCTCGCACCGCCCCACCGGCGGGATGGCTGGGGGTGTGCGGGGAGTTGGGAGGGGACAGCCAGGACGGCTGACCCCAACTGACCAAAGGGATATTCCATACCATATGACATCATGCTCGGTTTATAAGGGGCTGGGGGGAGGTAGAAGGGGGGGCAGCGGCGTTCGGAGTGATGGCGTTTGTCTCCCCAAATAACCATTACACATGACGGAGCCCTGCTGTCCTGGGGATGGCTGAACCCCTGCCTGCCGGGGGCCGTGGGGAATGAATTCCTTGTTGTGCTTTGCTTGTGCACGCGGCTTTTGCTTCACTGATTACACTCTTGTACCTGAACCCACGAGTTTTCTCACTTTAACTCATCTGATTCTCTCCCCCTTTCCGATGTGGGGGACTGAGCGAGCGTCTGCGTGGTGCTCAGCTGCTGGCTGGGGTAAAACCATGACAGCAGTTCTCAGCCAGAGCTAGACTGCTTTGTCCTGTCCTGAAACAGGGTGTGAGAAATACATGTTTCACAAGTAGTGCACAGGAAAGACAGCTTGGGTGTGTAAACAGGGAATCTGGCAATGAACCAGTCAACCAAACCAGTGACCTCTCTGAGATGCTTTTACAAGCTTGCCTGATCTGTGGGCATTTTGGCTGGATGGTTTTGGTAAGGGCTTTCTTCTCTGGCATACAATCGTGCCCTTTCTGGATCCCTCTCTGCCCCTTTCTGTGGGCTGGGGAGAGCTGTGCAGGCAGACAGCATACAGCCACACACGTGCTCCAGCCGTTCTGAAAGACTGTCTTGTGGGAGCTGAGGAGGAGGTGCTGGGGATCCCGAGAGACACAGAGACATCGGTGGAGCCCACACATCACTGCCCAGTAACTCCAGTCACTGTTTATCAATTACCAGGGCTAATTTCTATTCAGTGTTAGGTTTGGGTTAATTACAGTTAGGTTCCTTTCAGTAGTTAGGTTAATTACAGTTGCATACTCTCTGTCGTCACTGCCCCCAAAAGAGGTCTGATCCTAGCCCTGTTTCCTGCCTGCAAAATCCAAATTCAAACTGGGACTAAGGCAGTCTGGACCAGCACTTTATTAAAAAGCCAGTGGGGCAGCAACCATGTTGCACATGTCTTCATTGCCTAAAGCTTCCCCAGCACTTTTAAAGCAATCTAGATTTGGTGTGTCCCTGCTTAGAGACGCTCCTATGTGCTTTAGACAACAGGCAATATAGGCTTAGCAATTCCCTTACCTCAGGGCTTCACTTGCAGCTCTCGCCTACAGTGCCACTGCTGGCTGCCTTAAAAGCTGGAGCCTCCTCATTTGGTAGGCCTCTGCCGGAGAAGAGTCGTCCTCCCCTTTAATTTAATAGTGAAATTGTTGGTGCAGTATCCGCACATCTGTTAACTGACTGCTGCGGCCAAAACCACTGTAATTTCTCCTGAGTTTGCTGCAAACTGGCCTTCAGATTCCAGTTCTTCACAGTGCAACAGCCTCAGCTAGCTACCATCATAAAAGTAGCATTGGCAGGACCTTTATCTCTAGCATGCAACTGTCTATATTCTCAGTCCCAATCATTGCATCTTTCTAAGCTGGTTCCTCTGGGAAGGAGCTAGTGTGTCCTTTGGTCACAAACACAGCCATGTGCACAGGGGACAGCCTCATCTATTGGGCTAAAGATTAAACTGAAAGGCCAGGACCTGTGTCTTTAGATACCCCTTTTAATGCAGTCAAGTCACTCAACTTCACTGTCCCAGCTTCTTCCTCTGAGGACAGGAATTCAATGCCCTCTTGCAAGGCAAGGGCTGATGTGTGCACCTGATAGAATGGCAGAGTGAGAGGAAATGGAGGAGGCTCATTTCTCCCTCCTGGCTGCACCTGATTCTCTTTAGGGCCCCTGTGCTAAAAAGTGCTATTTGGAAGAAAAGGATACCTTAGAGAGAAGGTGGAAGGATTGTGGTATGCTTTGGGAAAAGCTCTGTGGAAGTGCTTTCAAAAGTTCCTTAATGGAAGAATGTAATAGATAAGGAAAATTGAGAACTTTTACTTGCTGAATTCTACTATGCTAGAACAAGGCAGTGCTCCACAGAGCTGACAAGAGGTTGCCTTAAAGCAGGTAAAGGAAAGAGCTTTTGTGCCTGGCTGCTGAAGGCTGTGGGACCTGAAAGCACTAGCATGTTGAAAGAGGGACTAAGCAAATTGGTGGAAAACAGACTCATGAAACAGGTGCTGAAGAGAACACGAGGAGGTATTGTTGCATGTCACAGCTCTGAAGGAAGAGAGGTGCTGTCAGAGAAGGATTTAGGAGAGATGGTATGTGAGTCTGCTTAGCTTGCTTTGTTTTGGAGTGCTTGTGTGTGTGACACAAAACTGGTAGAGACATGACTAAATATGTTCTGTGGCTCAGGATGTTGGGGGCAGACTGTTTGCTTTCTAAGAAGTCCCTTTAGCAATGAGCATTGATGTGCAATAGGCTCTGCTGAGCATGCTGGCAGTGATCACTCTCCACTGAGTGACATGATCACAGATGGAACCTAGTCATGCTTCATGCTTATCCTGGAAGCTTGTTT
Source organism: Psophia crepitans (assembly GCA_013399095.1). Classification (NCBI taxonomy): domain Eukaryota; kingdom Metazoa; phylum Chordata; class Aves; order Gruiformes; family Psophiidae; genus Psophia; species Psophia crepitans. The sequence continues at coordinate 17,139 of VWZZ01003051.1, forward strand.
CACAGGATCATCCCAAGATGCTGGGAAAACTATGTTGTTACATGCAGGAATGTTATTACAGTGCCTTCATAGGCATCTATGATACTGAAAGTCACACGCCATCTGCTTGTGTGAAGCTCTGTTTTAAGCTGATGCACTGAGTTTGTGGGCCAAGGTTTGGGTAGTTGGGGAGGGTGGGCTACAGGGGTGGCTTCTGTGAGAAGCTGCTAGAAACTTCCCCCATGTCCGGCAGAGCCAATGCCAGCTGGCTCCAAGACGGACCTGCTGCTGGCCAAGGCTGAGCCCATCAGCGATGGTGGTAGTGCCTCTGGGGTAACAGAGTTAGGAAGGAAAAAACCCAAAAACAACTAGGGGCAGTTTTTGCAGTCAGAGAGGGAAGTGAGAATATGTGAGAAGAATAACTCTGCAGACATCAAGGCCAGTGAAGGAGGGGGAGGAGGTGCTCCAGGTGCTGAAGCAGAGATTTCCCTGCAGCCCCTGGAGAAGACATGGTGAGGCAGGTTGTCCCCCTGCAGTCCATGGAGGACTATGGTGGAGCAGAGATTCCACATACAGCCTGTGGAGGACCCCACACCAGAGCAGGTGGAGGCACCTGAAGGAGGCTGTGACCCCATGGGAAGCCTGTGCTGGAGCAGGCTCCTGGCAGGACCTGTGGCCCTGTGGAGAGAGGAGCCCACACCAGAGCAGGTTTGCTGGCAGGACCTGTGGCCCTGTGGGGGACCCACACTGGAGCAGTCTGTTCCTGAAGGACTGCACCCCATGGGAGGGGCCCACGCTGGAGCAGTTAGTGCAAAGCTGCAGCCTGTGGGGAAGTCTTATGCTGGAGAAGTTGGTGGAGGACTGTCTCCCGCAGAGCAGAGGAAGAGCAAAAAGCCTTTTTTCAGCAAAAAAAAAAAAAGGCTTTTTCAGNATCTTTGTTGATGATTTGGATGAGGGAATTGAGTGCTAGATGATCCTTGAGGTCACTTCCAACCTTAATGATTCTATTCTATTCTATTCTATTCTAAGAGTGTGAGGAGTCCTACCTCTGAGGACAAAGGAGCACAGAGACAACGTGCGATGAACTGATCACAACCCCCATTCCCATCCCCCTGTGCTGCTGGTGGGGAGGAGGGAGAGAAAACTGGGAGTAAAGTCTGGGAAGAAAGGAGGGGTGGAGAAAGGTATTTTAAGAACTTGGTTTTATTTCTCATTACTCTGTTTTGGTTGGTAATAAATTAGATTAATTTGTCTTATTTGCCCATGACACTATTTGGTGAACAACCTCTCTCTGTCCTTATCTCGACTTAAAAGCCTTTCCTTATATTTTCTCCCGCCTGCCCAGCTGAGGAGGGCAGTGACAGAGCAGCTTTGGGGGGCACCTGCCCTCCAGTCAGGGTCAGCCCACCACAACTGACTTGATTCCATTTCCAGGTCATATGCTGAACTGGTAAAGGTGTTTGTATTTCTTCTCCCTTTCCAAGCTAACATGTTTCAGTTGTACCCATCTCTTATTGGAATGACCTTTGGTAGGACACTGTGAAAATTTAGGGAATTAGGTTTAATATATTTATGGTTACCTTTATTCGTGTTCATAAAATGCTTTGCAGGCATTTATAGTGTAACTTTGGATCGTGTTCCTAAAGTAAGAAAGTGTTATATTTAGCCTGAAGGTGAGGAAGTAAAGGTAAAAGGAGGCAAAGTGATTTGCCCCAGTCTGCAGATAGAGTCCCTGGGCACTGACATCCCAAGTCTGGTGCCTGCCTTTGTGCCATAAAATGTGACTACATTGCTGATAGACTGGGTTGTCACTGAATAACAACTTTGCTATGCTGGGCAGTAATAAAGGAACTCTCATCTGTGTCTGCTGGGAGGACAGCACTGGATAGAGATGTGTGTGTGGTGGGAAATGGGGGGGGTCAGTTGTGATTGAGACCTACTATCCTTGGTTTGTGTAGAATAGAGTTAACTTTCACTAGAAGCTGGGGTGGGACACAGCCAGGACAGGTGACCCAAACTAGCCAAAGAGGGTATTCCATACCATGTGATGTCATGCTCGGTGGGGGGTGTGTGTGAGTGTGTGTGTGCGCTAGTTGGGAAGGGGTGGTACTTCTCAAGGCAGCATGGCTCAGGGACAGTCTGTTTCAGGATGGGTCTGAGCATGTGGTCCAAGTTGTACGGTCAATGGGTGAGAAACTACATTGTGTATCATCAGTACTGTCGTTGTAGTTTTCCACTCCCTTTGCTGTCCCAGTAAAACTGTCATCTGTTGTTATCACAGCTCAGGGGATTCTACCTTTTTTATTTTTTTTCCCATTTCCCCTCCCCACGGGAGGGGAGGGGGGAAGCGAGCAAGCAGTTGTGTGGTGCTTAGCTGCCAGCTGGGGTAAAACCACACCACCTGCAAAGGTTTCATTGGGTGCTATGTGAAGGTCAGAAGAAAGAAATACTCTCAAGTATCAAGTTAAACCTAGCTGTAGATTTATTCTCACTGGATGTTGTAGGCGACCAAGAATATAAATGCAATTAGTTATTAATGGATTTGAACATCTAATAAATGGAATAGTTTGAATGCAGCCTTTGGCCTTACAAACTCCTGAAAGGACTGGGTGCTAGAAGAGTATACCTGGAGAAGGTAGACTCTTTCCCAAGCATGTGGTGCTAGCTCTTGGTGAGGCAGGATATTCAGTGTGATGGACCTCTGGTCTGCCTGTTCTTACAAAACTGGTAATGCACATTTTGCTATGACAGTCAATGCAAGCTCTAATCTTGAGAATGTTAATTGTTAGTAATGTTAAAAGCTATGACAGGATCCTACAGCAACTCTTCTGCTCCAGTCTTCCTTGCTCTGTCCTTGCAGCACTCTGCAAAAGTCTAGTTTCCTACATTCTAACAAGTTAATGAGTACCAGGGCCTACATGGGGAGCCCAGGTCCTGCTGTCAGGATTGCTGGTAGGGACTAGCTCAACCTATGATTATGCAAGTCTGTTCTGAGCTAATACCCCACACTGATCTCTGACTATGCTATGTTTTTGACATTGCAGTGTTTCAGAGGCAGTTTAAGGCTGAGGTTCTTTCTTCTTGATACAAGAGCTGATGTTAACATCGTTGTTCTAGAATTTGACAAATGTGTTAATTATATTCTGTGTTCTGTAAGTGCTGTTACTGCAATAGTTTGCTTTCTGTCCTGACTGTTGCTGCCCGAGTTGTCAAGTAACCTGACATATATCTGTTTTAGAGATGACAGTGTTTTAAGGGGAGGTGAAATGATTCCTATATATGAATTCCCAAGGTCTTTCTGAAATGAAATGCTACATGTGCCTAGCATTAGTAGCTAGTAAACCTTTCAAATGCCATTTGAGCAACAGAGCTGCTGACATGCCAGTGTTTTGTATATGTTAGTGAAGTATACCAGACAGTATTTAGAAAAAGCACTTATCCTGTATCAAAACTGTAAGACATGAAATGAAGCAACTGGGGGCAAAGCTTCCCCAGACCCCCGCCCTATTTTTGAAAGTCCTAAATAAGTTTAAATTTAAAATATGGTATTCACTGATGGGCTAGGCTGGTAGTATTCAGACTTGCTCCTGTGACTTAAATGGCTGGGAAAGGAAAATTTTGGAGCATAGTGAAGTTTTTCCAGAAATCACATGCCTCTCTCTGACTGCCTGCTTGGGAGGAATGTAAATGTGAGTGTGTTTTCTGGTGATTGTCCAGGTGATAGCCTCTTCGGCATTCCACCGAACGGCCACCTGTCCGCCTGTAATAAATGATGGCTATAAAGGGAAGTGATTGCAGTCACGATACAGACAGAGGCATTTGTTTATATTCTTATAATATGTATCAGATTGAATAGAAATTATCACTTACAATTGACAAATGGAGAGTGGAGATAGTTGGTGGGTATGAGGAAGCTCAGGCAGAGCTGGACCAGCTGCAAACTCTCTTCAGTGAATGCTGTCTGCAGAATGCAGGTGCTGAGCCAGCCAGTGATTAATGGCAAAGCTGGAGGCTCGCTTGTGTTAATGACCCACATGTTTTTGTGTAGCAGCGCACAGTCAGTAAGCCCTCTTGTTGCTTCTCGGAAAGGATCCTGATGGGTAGAGGCTACCATTTTGGGAGTGAAGTGTGTGGTTAAGTAAATGGGGGCCAAAGCAGAGGAGTATTGAGCGTTTCTCCAGCAGAAGAAGTACTGATGTGTAGTGCTGCCCCTTACAGTTTAAGTGGTGTACAAAACCAGGATTGCTGACTTAAGCAGAGGACACCTGGCTGGATGCAGAAGTGCTATTATATGTTACTAGAATGACAATACTGTTGTATTGTCATTTTGCAGGTGGAAGTAGTATTTCTTGGATCTCTTTCAGAACAAGAGTCTGCCTTATATCACTGCTTTCCTGAATGGCTGCTACTCTTTCTCCCTTTTGTCTCTATGTAGACACAGCATTTCCTCTTTTGGATCAAGATGCTGAGTATGTCCAAGTGAGAAACCTAAGAACTGATTGGGGGCTGGAGAGAGAGCCAAGTCCATTCAATCTGCAAACAAGCTCTATGTTTTAAGCTCCCACTACATTTAGAATAGAATAGAATCATTAAGGTTGGAAGAGACCTCAAGGATCATCCAGTCCAACCGTCCCCCCACCACCTATTACCCACTAAACCATGTCCCTAAGTACCACATTCAACCTTTCCCTAAACACCCCCAGGGATGGTGACTCCACCACCTCCCTGGGCAACCTGTTCCAATGCCTGACCACCCTTTCTGAGAAGAATTTTCTCCTCATCTCCAACCTGAACCTCCTCTGGTGCAACTTGCGGCCATTCCCTCTTGTCCTGTTGCTAGTTATCTGTGAGAAGGGGCCGACCCCCAGCTCACCACAACTTCCTTTCAGGTAGTTGTAGAGGGCAATAAGGTCTCCCCTGAGCCTTCTCTTCCCCAGACTAAGCAATCCCAGTTCCCTCAGTTGCTCCTCATAAGACCTGTGCTCCAGCCCCTTCACCAGCTTCATTGCCCTTCTCTGGACACACTCCAGGGCCTTGATGTCTTTCTTGTGGTGAGGGGCCCAAAACTGGACACAGTACTCGAGGTGTGGCCTCACCAGAGCCGAGTACAGGAGGACGATCACCTCCCTGCTTGATCCTTTTTGGGAAGTCTTGGGAAGGATACTGGAATTAAAGAATTAAATCTTGGACCAAAGATAGAAAAACAATTTCTCAAGACAAGTGATACACTCTCTGCTGCTTAGCATAAATTTACAACTAGTGTAGACAAATATCTAGAAAATATACAGCCCGTAGAAGTGGTGAACTCTGTGTTCTCTGTAAACTGTTTTCAGGACAGCTTTTTGGATTCTTCATGTGAAGACCTGTATCTGTAGTGATCTGCCATGTTCTTATTTGCTGTCTGAAGCTATTTGGAGGCAGCATTGTTGAAAGAAATGAAGTAGGAGTGGCTAAAGAAGCAAACTGCAGGAGAGAGTGTTGCAGTGCAGGTCAGTTCCATTTATTGTGCTTGCCTCCCATATTGGCAAGTAGGAAAAAAGGAACATCTGTAGATACTTTGTGGAAGAAAAAAAATTATGGAACATGCAACAAGCTCTAGCATAGAGTTAATGCCCTCTCACCAACCTGTTCCCCTCTGAAAATGTTCTATAGGGTTGATAACGGTTGTTCATATGGATGATAAGTTCAAGGAGTGCTGCCAGTCAACCCAGTGCAAGGGCTTTCAACCTGGAAAGGAATGCTCTCTCCCTTAATTTTCTGCCTAGATACTGATTACTACTAGGGAAAGGGTTATACCTGAGTTGGATAATTCAACACAATGCTACAAAAAAGTATAACATTCAAGAGATGCATCAGTTTCTTCCTAATGTTTTAGCTCTACTGATGGCTGTTACTTTATATTTCCCCACCAGCAGAGGAACCTAATGGATACAAATCATCTCCTGTTTTTTGGGTGTTTTTTTTATGCTGCTTACAACTAAAAGGCAAATGATGCTTTGTCTAACTTGCATGGGACAGCAAACTGTTCTGACTGCAGACCCACTGGCTTTGGCTTGCTTCCTGTCTTACATTTCATTTCACACCTCATGTTTGTGCAGCACAAAGGCTTCTCTCCAGAGATCTGGCTTAGATAGGGAGTACTAATTGCTGCTGCCTGGTCTTGCTAGGACAGACAGTTCCTTGCATAAGTTCGTAAATCACATCATGCATGATGTGATCGATACATCCTTTCCATATTGAAATTCTAATAATCATCTTGCCTGAGCAAGTAGGAGACCAAACCTCGTACATATACACCTCAATTTCTGTTATTTCTATCAAAATGTTGCTTTTAGAGATTTTGTTACAGATGCTGGCACTGGAAATTCTCTAAAGCAGTAATTTTGATGTGCTTCTGCTTGTGAAGCATCATTCAACAGCAGGACATTATTTTTATCCATGTGGTCAGAATTATGCGCTTGTTTTAGATTTTATATCGCAGTTGTGGGCTTTTCTTCCTAGTTCTGTGACTGACTCCTGTGCCCTGGAGAACTTGCTATTGGTCATGAGCTGTACTTTTTGATAGGACAGCATTGCCTTCTTCTGAAACCATTCCAAAGACTTCAGGCAAGAAGAACCACATAAGCAATGCTTCGTGAGTAGAACTACTAGACTGAATGACAAAGGAGAAACTCAAAAATCCCTTGCTGGTTCCTTAATATCTCTTTGTTTGGAAAAATTAAACTGTCCTCCTTGTAAAGCTTACAAAAGCAGAACTTCAATGCTTGTTTTGAAACTGAAAGTCATAGAATGGTTAGGGTTGGAAGGGACTCCAGAGATCATCTAATCCCACCCCCCCTGCCATGGGCAGGGATACCCTCCACTAGACCGGGTTGCCCAAAGCCCCATCCAACCTGGCCTTGAACACAGGGATGGGGCCTCCACAGCTTCTTTGGGCAACCTGTTCCAGTGCCTCACCACTCTCGGAGTGAAGAATGTCTTCCTAATATCTAAACGTGTGAAGGATCTAAAGGGGAAGATATATGAGGAGAGGCTGAAGTCCCTTGGTTTGTTCAGCCTGGAGAAGAGGAGACTGAGGGGAGACCTCATTGTGGCCTACAGCTTCCTCATGAGGGGGAGCAAAGGAGCAGGCGCTGATCTCCCTCTGGTGACCAGCAATAGAACCTGAGGGAATGGCACAAAGATGTGACGGGAGGTTTAGGTTGGAGATCAGGAAAAGGTTCTTTACTGAGATGGTTGTCGGGCACTGGAACAGGCTCCCCAGGGAAGTGGTCACTGCACTGAGCTTGACTGAGTTCAGGAAATGTCTGGACAATGTTCTCAGTCATCTGCTCTAATTGGACTGGTCCTGTGTGGAGCCAGGAGTTGGACTCCATGATCTTTATAGGTCCCTTCCAACTCTGGATATTCTATGATAATCTAAATCTACTCTCCTTCAGCTTAAGGCCATTACTCCTTGTGCTGTCACTACATGCCGTCGTAAACAGTCCCTCTCCAGCTTTCTTGTAGTCCTCTTTCAGGTACTGGAAGGCTGCTATAGGGTCTTCCCAGAGCCTTCTCTTCTCCAGGCTAAACAACCCCAACTCTCTAAGCCTGTCCTCATACGAGAGGTGCTCCAGCCCCCTGGTCAGCTTTGTGGCCCTCCTCTGGACTCGCTCCAACAGCTCTATGTCCTACTTATATTGGGGACCCCAGACCTGGATGCAGTATGACAGGTGGAGTCTTTCCCGTACTGAGGACCCCAGAGCTGGACACAGTACTGCAGATGGGGTCTCCCCAGGCCTTTCTTTTCTCCAGGCTAAACAACCCCAACTCTCTAAGCCTGTCCTCATACGAGAGGTGCTCCAGCCCCCTGGTCAGCTTTGTGGCCCTCCTCTGGACTCGCTCCAACAGCTCTATGTCCTACTTATATTGGGGACCCCAGACCTGGATGCAGTATGACAGGTGGAGTCTTTCCCGTACTGAGGACCCCAGAGCTGGACACAGTACTGCAGATGGGGTCTCCCAAGAACAGAGTAGAGAGGGAGAATCACCTCCCTCAACCTGCTGGCCACGCTTCTTTTGATGCACCCCAGGACACGGTTGGCTTTCTGGTCTGCGAGCACACATGTCTGGTCATGTTGAGCTTCTCATCTACCAACACCCCCAAGCCCTTTTCCTCATGGCTGCTCTCAATCCTTTCTCAGCCCAGCCCGTATTTGTGCCTGGGATTACACCCATCCACACGCAGCACCTTACCCTTGGCCTTGCTGAACTTCACATGATTTGCATGGTCCGACCTCTCAAGCATGTCAAGGTCCGCCTGGATGGCATCCCTTCCCTCCAGCACCACACAGCTTGATGTCACTGGCAAATTTACTGAGGCTGTACTCTATCCCATTGTCTGTGTTGCTGACAAGGATGTTAAACAGCGTCAGTGCCAACTGATGAATGTCATTCATCACTGGTCTCCACTTGGACATCAAGTCATTGACCTCAACTCCTTTGAGTGTGATGATCCACCCAATTCCTCACCCAGCGAGTGGTCCATCCATCAAATCCACGTCTCTCCAATTTAGAGACAAGATTGTTGGGTGGGACAGTCTCAAATGATTTGTACAAGTCCAGGTAGATGACATCATTTGCTTTTGCCTTATCCACCAATGCTGTAACCCTGTCATAGAAGGGCTCCAAAATTTTAGGCACAATTTGCCCTTAGTGAAGCTATGCTGGCTGTCACCAATCACCTCCTTATTTTCTATGTGCCTGAGCATATTCCTTACGCAAAAGAAAAAACCCCTTTTTATTCCATTAGCTTTACCACGTTTTCTTTATATGTTACATTGACCAATTCTTGCCCTCTTTTAACCCAGAGAAGCACAGAATGATGTTTTGAGGGGGTATATAAGAAAGTCTGAATTCATTGACACAAGTCTGGTATGGAGAAGACAAGGTGATGAATAAAGTACTTATAACTTTGCTTAGATAAATGCCACTTTGTCATGGTATCATAAATAAAGTCTGTGCAGTTGTAACAATTAGGTACTGGCAGCAATTAGGTGTTATCTCCTAAATATATTTGCTGGCAGGTGCTGACATACCTATAATTGCCATGTGTGATGGGGTGGAAGAGATGTCTTAAAGCACCCCCATCCGCCCACAAACCACTAAAACCAGATAACAAAAAAACCACCACCTACAGTTCTTTGGTGGTTCACCTTCTGATGTCTGAGGGAAGATTACTGGTCTGAAGGGTAGTGCTGTTGCATTGGTCTGGGTGATATTTAAGTAATAACTTGCTATGCTGCAGCTTCAGTATAGCCATACTTACCCATTTTAAAGTTTAACTGAGAATTACCTTGCATGTTCTTACTTCGGGCTGCTCTTGTAACTGAAGTTGAAAGTGTCTAATGCCATGTTCATTTGGGAACACTGACTTTCATTCAGAGATACGTTTGAGCTACAGAAGCTTTTAAAATGAAATAGAAAGAGATAACAGGCAGCGACAGCGTATCTCAACCACTGTGAACTCATATTAGAAAAGTTATGGTGGATACAGGAGGCCATGGCGTATATTGATTATGTAGCTGCAACCTGAGTATTTTCATAGATGCAAAGACTTTCCCTCTAGCACAAACTGCTCTGTGGTGGGTGTGGGTTTTCTTTTTCCAACCAGGACTTCTGTGTATAGAATCTTTGCCTTTACTCCAGTCTGTAAAGTCCTCCCTATTTCATCAGCACAGATGCATGGAAAAAGATGTGGAGAATGAGAGGAACTGAAAAGGATTAAATTGGCCTGTAGAGGATACAGTTGGTGAAGCCAGAAGTAAGTGTGAGGTGATAAAAGCTGTTCAGTGCTAGTGAGAAGCAAGGGGCTGAGCATGGTTCCTCAGCATGCTTCCTAGAGGAGAGTATCTTAACTGCTTTTGGTAGTGAAACTTCCTGTCTTTGTCCTCTCTGTCCTCACTGACAAAATCTGTGGGAACTATGGCAGTATGAAGCAGCTGTAAAAGTTTGAACTAGAATTTATGTAGCTTGGTGTCCTGTTTGATAATCGTACTATTGCATGCTTCTGGGAAGAACAGCAGTGTTTGGTAATCCAGCAGTTTAGGGGCTTCCTAAGCAAAATGTTTCATGTTAACTACTGTGATGAAAGGTCCTTACAAATATCTTTGTAAGCCTAGGCTGAACTACATTTAGCAAAGCAAGAGGGGGAGCAGTATGAATTAGTACTTCTCTTGATCCAGGATCTGGCAGGGCTCATTGAGAGGGCTTTAAACTAGGTGTGAAGGGGAATGGGGATGAAATGAGGGTCACTAGAGACGAGCCTGGGGGAAGAGTACCAGGCTTTGGGGTGAGGGCAACAGCTCAACTAAGGTGCATCTACATTAACACACGCAGCATGGGCAACAAACAGGAGGAGCTGGAAGCCATTGTGCAGCTGGCAAACTACGACTAGTTGCCATCGTTGAAACATGGTGGGACTGCTCCCATGACTGGAGTGCTGCAATGGATGGCTATAAGCTCTTCAGAAGGGACAGGCAACATAGGAGGGATGGTGGCGTGGCTCTCTATATGAGAGAGTATTTTGGTGTGGTAGAGCTTGGGACTGGGAATGACAAGGTCGAGTCCCTGTGGGTAAGGATAAGGGGGAAGGCCGACAGGGCGGACATCCTGGTGGGGGTCTGCTATAGACCACCAAACCGAAGAGACAGATGAGGCATTCT
>VWZZ01003053.1:10475-48215 GCA_013399095.1 Psophia crepitans
GGGCGGGGAGGGCCCGTTCCCTGCCATGTGGGGTAACGGCCCTCGGGGGAATTGCGGAGCTCCTTGGCATAAGGCCGTGGCAGCTTTGTTGAGAGGGGTCTGAGGGGTAATGGCCTGGTTACCAGCCAGGGAGTGGAGGAGGGGCGAGAGGGTCTCGTTTATCCCTGGCTATGCTCTGGTGGGCTGTAAATAGCGACAGGAGCTACTGAAGAAGGTGATGGGGGCATGGCTGAGCAGGCTGCTTATTGCTGTGGTGTCTGTCTGGGCAGAGGTGGGCTCTGTCACGCAAAGGTATTGGTAATAACTCCAGAAATAACACAGGGATTCAGTAAAAAGTTGTTATGGCTGTTTGGTTACCTTTAAGCAAGGGCAGAATAAAAACACCTTATAAAAGTAGAAGCTGATACACCGAAACCTACCTAAATTTAACTTTCTTACCTGAAAAAACTTAAAAGCATGAGTCCAGTGAGCTCTGAAATAAGTGTCCGTAAGGGATCCTAGAGTTACTGTCAGGCATTCTTGTATCTATGTGCACATGCAGCTGTTGAGATATGCATCCATTTGTCTTGTGGATATACATGTATACATTTATAAACACGTGTATGTATATACATATGTGTTTGTTGTGACAGAATGCTGTTTCATAGGGTCAGCGTGCTAGTTTGTACTAGTCCTTCTCCAGTAGTAAGCAGAACTATGTATTTCTAGCTACACAGTGCTACAGAGAGCTCAAGTACATCTTGTTGTTGCTTTTTTATTTTGCATGAGAAGTGATGAAAACACCATCAGTATTCTTGCTCTAGAAAGCCTCAGGAGGCACTTCAGGTCTTGTGCACTTACCTATGTTGACATCCATTCTTTAGGTAGAAGCATGAAAATTTGAGAGCTGGAAGGAACTTTAAGAATTAGTTTTGTCCAAACTGCCTGAGTCAAGGTAGGTGCAGTGACAGAACGCAGGCAGATTTGCCATTATGTGGACATCTGAAGAAGCAGTACAGGAAAGTTTTGAAACTATGTCCACTTTTCAATTTCCTATCTTCTGCTAAAGCTACAGAACGCTTACAGGGGTTAAGCTTTTCATCAGTATATAAGGCATAAATGGCACTAGAGTTCTACCCTCCTAAATTTAAAAAAATTACTAGGAAGCAAGTGGGGGGGGGGGAACCGGAGGTGGGAAGAGGATACTCAAGTTACATGTGCACAAATTTGGGATAATCAAGAACGGACTACCTTAAATCTGACCTTCTATTGATGGCCTGTGAAAATTAAGAACTCTAATTATGGTAACTATTTTAAACCAAGTTTTGTTATCTGTGACCACAAGATCTAGAATGCTATGTGTGACATAGCAACAGCAGGCAGGTGCTTTGTTCTTCCTTCAAGAATAAGAAATTAAAAGGCAAAAGATTTATGGATACTGTTAAGTTTCTTGCCATTGTAATCCCAGGCTTCATTAAAATTACACTCGAAACACATCTTTTTTTTTTTTTTTTAAGGTCATGCTTAATCTTGGAAGTCTGAGAAATAGCAAAAGCAGGAAAAAGTAGTAAGAAGGAGAGCTCAGATGAAAGATAAAGAAAGGGTCTAAGCTGCCTCTAATCTGAAGTTTTCTAGAAGAGTTGCTTCAGACAACTTCCAAATGCAGATTAAGCCTTAGAATAGATGGCATGTGGGTCTCTCCTCCCTCAAAATAGTCAGTGTGCTGAGGTAAGGATGAGATGTTAGATGCTTCCATCTGCGCTTATAGCAGCTAAGAGAGTTAACAGGGATACTGAAGTGTGTGAAAAGGGAGAGTGCAAGCAGTCTTTTCAGTCATTCAGTTTTAAGTAATATGTATATTCTTAACCTAGAGAAGTCTGCTTCAGCTAATTGACTTGTTAACAACTTAGACCTTGTTAGAGCTGATACAGTGCATTTGTGGTGGCTATACTGATGCCATTTAAATGCTAGCCTGCATCCAAATTAGTGCTGTTCTCATCAGTATTGGCTGGAATGCTTTTTTGGGGGTATGTGTCCCACATTTTATTTATGTATTTATTTATAATGTATCTTCCAGAAGCAAATCTGTAAAGCTAATGATTACTGTTTCAGTAAACATTTCAAACTTCTTAAACAGGGTTTACATTGCAGTTCCAGATATTTTTCCTGTTAGGATTTTGGAGAGAACTTCTGTGCAGACAAGCTTCAGCAGGCTTTTTGAAAGCATGTTGGAAACTTTTTGAAATCTTAACTTCTTTAAATCATGTTTTCAAGTAAAAAACAGTTGAGGTCAACGAGCTGGGTTGGGGCCCAGTCTGTAGGCTTTTGCTGTGTATGTGTGGAACTCAACAGCGTAACTTTAGAGAGACACTGATGTTTTGGGGCAGAAGTGCTAGAAGAAGGGGCAGGCATAAGGGCAAGAATTAAAGAAAATAAAGAGAAATGAAAGGAGGAAATGGATACTCAGGAGAAGATCCAATATGACAAGTAGAAAAAACCTATCTGTAGAATGACACAAGGGAAAAAGGAAGCTTAACACAGAAGAAATGTGTAAGTGGGCTGAAATTAGTTAAAACTAACTGCTGGATGGAGCTGAAAGATTTCATTGGACAAAATGTGTTTTTGCAACACTTTATATACTAGGTGGTGGTATTTTTCTGTTAACAGTTTGAGAAACACATGCCTGTCCGTGCATGGAAAACAAACTCACCATGCAATGATATGCAACTGACTTCTTCCCTCAGATATGCCAAGCATCTCCTTCTGCAATTTAACTTTTTAAAAATCATCTTTACCTAGTCTGTGTAATAGGCTTTCTTTCTCCCATCCTCAAGTTTGGTGGATATATTTCACTATTTGTTTATCTGACTGCCATTTTTCATGCCTGCTATCTCTTACGAACATAAGTATCTTTATCAGAACCTCCCACATTTTTTTTCCCTACTTTAAACTGCACTTTCAAGATAACTTCTGGGAAGTTATTATAGTACATAGTCTGAGGTTTACTTAATCCATGCATATGTTCTTTTTTTCTCAGCTTCTTTTCCCCTCACCAGATAATGCAAAAATTAATAGCTCTTCTATGATCATAAATTTGTAGGGATGCAAGAAAGTGCTGGAAATTCATCTGTCTTTTGGTTGCCGTGTAGGAGCATTAATCTAAAACATGTCAATGAGGTGACTTCAGCAAAGGTAGTGGAGTATTACTTCTGAATTACGGGGATTGTGTATCAAGTATGTTTTAAAGAGAGGCAGTCTTGATGTTAATCTCTCTGTGTCAAGCACAAATCTGTGTGAATTAGGATCTTAGTTCCAGTTACTACATGATTTCATTATTGTCTAAGAAACTATAAAATTTAAAGGTGATACCAGGAAAGGTAGCAACAATTTCAGAGGATAGGAGTTGAATTTAAAGTTAATTAAGAGACATTACCTGGGGAAAAAATGGCATGTGGTTTGATAGGGACAAGCGCAAACTACAGCTCATTAACAAAAATGGTCAACTTTTGGACCGGTACACTCTTTGCTGGATAGAAAACTGGTTGGAAGGACGGGCCTAGAGAGTTGTGGTGAATGGTGTCAAATCTAGCTGGTGGCTGGTCACTAGCAGCGTTCCCCAGGGCTCGGTTTTGGGGCTGGTGTTGTTCAACATCTTTATTGACGACCTGGATGAGGGAATAGAGTGCCCCCTCAGTAAATTTGCAAATGACACCAAATTGGGAGGCAGTGTCAGTCTGCTTGAGGGTAGGAAGGCTCTCCAGAGAGATCTGGACAGGTTGGATCGATGGGCCAAGGCCAACTGTATGAGGTTTAACAAGGCCAAGTGCCAGGTCCTGCACTTTGGTCACGACAACCCCAGGCAGCACTACAGGCTTGGGGTGGAGTGGCTGGAGAGCTGCCTGGCAGAGAGGGACCTGGGAGTACTGATTGACAGCCGGCTGAACATGAGCCAGCAGTGTGCCCAGGTGGNTGGAAAACAAATCTTACAAGAAATGGCTGAGGGAACTGGGCTTGTTTAGTCTGGAGAAGAGGAGGCTGAGGGGAGACCTTATCATTCTCTACAACTACCTGAAAGGCGGTTGTGGTGAGGAGGGTGTTGGTCTCTTCTCCCAAGTAACAAGCGACAGGACGAGAGGGAATGGCCTCAAGTTGCATCAGGGCAGGTTTAGGTTGGATACTAGGAAAAACTTCTTCACGGAAAGAGCAGTGAGGTGTTGGAACGGACTGCCCAGAGAGGTGGTTGAATCACTGTCCCTGAAGACATTCAAAAACCGTGTAGACGTGGCACTCCAGGACATGGTCTAGTAGGCATGGTGGTGTTAGGTTGACAGTTGGACTTGGTGATCTCTGAGGTCCTTTCCAACCTTAGGGATTCTATGATTCTATGAACTCTACAAATACACTATGGAGACTAGACCATAGTCACGAAGAAGAGGATCCAAATGTGATCATAGATCACAACATAAATATCATCAGATTTGAAGTATTTGAAGTAATTCTGCTTTATTTGGTGCTGTTGGGACCTGAAGTAGAGCACTGTGCTCAGTTTTGGCCTCTGTACTTTGAGAAAGATGTGGCTGAACTAGAGAAAGATCTGAAGGTATGAAGAGTGCTCAGAGGTCTAGAAAAAAGCAAGCCAGAAAAAAAGGGGTCCGTTTAGTCTACAGAAGGAAAAGCTGAGTACAGAGCAAAGTCTTAAGCTGCATGAAAGTGTTTTTAATTATTATTACATAAAGCTGCAAACTCTTTGTCCACTGGGAATAGGACAAAGAAATGATCTTAAACTAAGACCATTAAACTTAAAATAAAGATTTTAGGATGCTATTTGATCTTAAACTTCCCCTTCATCCTGTAGTCCATTCACTACATTGTTTGTAATGTGGCACTTTTATAGCTCGAAGTCCTAAACTTGGTATAATGGAAGCATCTGAACAGGGGGAAGGAATAGGGAGGGAGAAGTGGTTTGTCTGACAGTTGATTTTCTGTCAGGTCAACTTCTTTAACCTGCTTGCCCTCTGGCTGCATCACCACTGAATTCAATGGGAGGGAAAATAGCAAGAGCACATGGCGGGGGGGAGTGGGATTATATATAACGTCAAACTGTACCCTTAGGCCAGATATTAGGATAATCTGCCTAATGGCAAAGATAACGAAGCACTGAAATAGGCTGCCTGAGGAGGGTGTGAAACCTACCTCAGTGGTTTTTAAGAACAAACTGGACACACATCTACTGGGAATAATTCTGACACAGTCTGGCCTTTTGGCCATGGCCAGGGTCAAGTAAGTGATCCAACTTTTCGAAATACTGTCTGATCCCACTTTCTGTGATTTTTGCAACTTGAGTGGATACAAGCAATAAGATTAATCTTTTATGTTGTGATTCAGAGGGCTTTCCCACTTGCAATGTAGGTTCTTCAGTGACTGGACCTGACGTATGGGAGACAAAGAGGACAATCGGCAAGAGTAATGCATTTTAAACCCACAGTTTTTGAGTCCTGACTGGTGTGGTTGTTGAAGTGCTTCTGGTAGCACACGAGTGCTCAAGTATGTTTCATGACTATGCAGATACTCTTGAGATTTGCTTTTGGCAAGGGTATATTCTGACTCCCTTCAAATCATTTTAGGACTAGAAGAGCGGTCCTGGGCTACAGGTAGACCACTGTTACTGTGAGGTAGACTCTTCTTCCAAATTTAATTGTATATAAATTTACTGATTACCTATTTAGAAGGTAACCAGATCAAGAAACTTTTTTGGAAAAAACTAGTCCAAAAGCAGGGCAAAACTTTGGTTTAGGAATGCTTTGGTTTAGGAACTGTGGATATAGTGTTTGTGCTGAAATATATGCCATGCTGAGTCATTTGGGACCTGTTATCTGTAATAGACATATTCTACCTATACAGTTTGTCTGTGCTACTTAAAAAAAAAAAAACCCACCAACCTCCCTCCAAGCCAAAACAAACAAAAAACCCTAAACCAAGTCAAAACAAAGGACTTTTTTGTGGGAGCCCTTTTTTTTTTTTCCTTCCCCTGAATCTTAGTGTGCAGCATACAGAAACCATTCTGAAGCAGGCAGACTGTGAAGAAGGCAAGGTGTTTTTAATTTTTCTCAGATATCTACTTGGGGTCAACAGGAACTAGAAGATTGTCAAATGTGAACACAAAGTGTTTGTGTACTTAAGAATCTATTTCAGGATAACTGTCCCAAGATTTGAAATGTGAACTCTCTTTTTAGGTATGTTCTGTTATGTATCTTCTGGGTAGAATTCCTTAATTCTGCCTATGTCTTTCATCAACATTAGTCAGAAGGTCCAAAGCATTAACGGAGTATTTTAGTGACTTGGAGCAGGAGAAGAAATGTGTGTGTTTATGTATTTTTCATTCATGTATGCTTGTAAAAATAATTGGAATGCTGCTCTTCTCTACATCAAGAGTGGTATGAGGTGATAAAATTTCCAGCCTCTCTGGCCTCAAATACTTCTTTGATCTGACTTCTCTCTGATTTTGAATGTAGCAACAGGTTTGACCCATAATGAACACTGAAGTACTTGACTAATAAACGTATTTTCAAATGTGGTTCTTTTCTGAAAAGTGATTGTATAGTGGCATTGTATGATTCTTAGCTGGGTCACACAAACTTGTACTTTTCAAATTGTCAGTCTTGTAGTCCTGAACAGGAAGAGCAAAATAAGATGGAAGTGAAGCTATTTCCACTTTGCAGATATGACTTGTGACACCATAAAGTCTTGAACTGGTGATTTTTCAGTTTATGTGGAGCTTCAATTTCTAGAAAATTCACATGTGGAGCCCTGGTGGCTAAGGTATTTCAATATGAGGCCATACATCTAGATTTCCCAAATGTAAACCTGTTGCTGTTATATGCTCTCTGTCCTTGTTGTATGCTCTGCAAGAACATACCCTTGCCATAGACAGTTATTCTCTCTTGGGGAGCATTGCAGAGTTACCATGAGTTTGTGCAGTGGGTCCAGTCCTTTTTGAAAAGTGTTGAGTGGCTTCTGCTTCACATGTTGTAGAATTGGTGTACATGCACAATAAATCCACTGTAAATTGAAAGCATCTTTATTAATTTGTTTGCTGATCAGCTGTACAGAACAAATGCTATAGGCCTGGAATTTCCTATAATTCTCAGATCTGTAACTTACGCTGCATAATGTGCATGCACTTTGTGTCTGATGAGTCATGGTAGCTTTCTACAGAGTGTGAAAGCTCTATATATACACATTTTCTTTGTTGTCTTCCTGTATACCGTTCCATACATGTGTGCCTGCCTCCTTTCTTCCCTCTAAGGGTCAAGTTTGGTAGTGGAGAATGCATTTGCTGGTTTGCACCTCGCCTGGTTTCAGTCACATAAGACTTGCTTTTTCTTCGGTATATTTGCCTGTGACTTAACACTTCTTGTTCTTTTGTATGAGGATGTGGTAAAATTTCTTTCTGCCACAAATCCTCTTCTGCGACTGGACACATTGGTGAGGCTTTTTCTTAAGTCAGAAGTATTTCTGGAATAGCTGAATTGGAGTTAGAAGGGAACACGCTTGCAACCCAGTTAACATTATAATTTTATTAAACATTTCTGTCTCGTATTTCTCCTATGAGAAGAATAAAACCAAGGCATGAAACAGGGGTGTAGAAGTTCTCAAAGACAAGTCTGTGCAAGACAATACATAGATGGAGAAAGGACAGAATTATATGAGTGTGGGGAGCACTTAAAAGCTCTTAAACTGTGTGATATGGGCCACCACAAAGGCAAACATAGTTCTCGGACTGCTGTAGTCTTGGATACTCAATAGTGGGGCCCTTTGTACCAAAGTCTCATAGAATCATAGAATATCCCGAGTTGGAAGGGACCGATAACGATCATCAAGTCCAACTCCTGGCTCCACACAGGACCGACCAAGTCAGAGCAGATGACTGAGAGCGTTGTCAGGATGCTGCTTGAACTCAGCCAAGCTCAGTGCTGTGACCACTTCCCTGGGGAGCCTGTTCTAGTGCCTGACCCACCCTCTCAGTGAAGAACCTTTTCCTGATATCTAACCTGTCACAGCTTCATGCCATTCCCTTGGGTTCTGTCACTGGTCACCAGAGGAAGGAGATCAGCGCCTGCCCCTTTACTCCCCCTCGTGAGGCATCTGTAGGCCGCAATGAGGTCTCCCCTCAGTCTCCTCCAGGCTGAACAAGCCAAGGGACTTCAGCCTCTCCTCATATGTCTTTTCCTCTAGACCCTTCACTATCTTTGTTGCCTGCCTCTGGACACTCTCCAGTAGTTTTATGTCCTTTTTGTAGTGTGGTGATGTTGACCAAGACCCCCAAGTCCCTCTCAGCATGGCTGCTCTCCAGAGTCTCATCGCCCAGTCTGTACATATACCCAGGGTTGCCCCTTCCCAGGTGCAGAATCCAGCAGTTTCTCTTGTTAAACTTCATGCGATTGGTGATTGCCCAATTCTCTAATTTGTCCAGATCTCTCTGCAAGGCCTCTCCACCCTTGACAGAATCAACAGCTCCTGCCAGTCTGGTGTCATCTGCAAACTTGCTCGTGACACCTTCCAGTCCTGCATCCAGGTCATATATGGAAACATGAAAAAGAGCTGGCCCTAAAATGGAGCCCTGGGGAACCCCACTAGTCACTGGCTGCCAGCCTGATGTAACCTCTTTTACCATAACTTTTTGGTTCCAATCTGTCAGCCAGTTGGTCACCCGTTGCATTATGTGTTTGTCAAACTGTATGCCGGACATTTTGTCTCCTGGAGATCTAGGTGTCTGGGAAGAGACATTTGGATTTAGTAGGAAGAGTTGTTTCGAAGTTGGAGGCAGAGGAAACAGGCACGAAAGTATAGGAACTTATGGAAAAGAAGGTAGTGACAACTTTTAACACTATCAAAGATTTTTTTCTGCAAAGGTTGCTGTTTATCCCTTACCATACTGTATGTGTGCTGGAAACCAAAGTAATGTTTGTTGTCTTTGGATATCTTAATTATTTTTGTTCGTACCTGGAGGAGGTGGGTAGTGGAAATGAATAGGAGTTTGCTTTTGAAGTGGGACACCTAGATGGCTGTGCTGTCGGGAGAGTGTGTGGATGTACTGCAATGGTTTTGCAAATTGGTTTGCCAAAGTGACAGTTAACACCAGTATGTTACTGTGTTTTGCCCTGAAATGTCTCTTACAGAAGTCTTCAAAGACAATAAATGTAGTTTGAAAGAAGCAATGTCGGTGTTCACCTGCCTTAAGTGTTGTTCTAATTGTTTGCCAGGTGATAATAACATTAAGACCTGGCTGTTGGCAGCTCTGGAAAGTAACCATTTCAAGTGTGACGATCGCTTCTTGATTTTAGCCTGACTAATGTGGTCATATGTTTCAGCAGTTGTGCATTTCTATATCTCCTTATTACTAGCTCATCTGCTATCACTAGGGTGCAACTGCAACTTTCTCTCCTATTTGTAGGCAGAAGGGACTCTAAGCTCCCATCAGTTTAGTTGACCATAAATGACTGAGTTTTTCTGCACTCATCGCATTTGACTCTTAGTAGTTATCAAACGCATCACAGATCTTTTTATCGTGTATTACTTGTTCGCTCTGTGAAGTGCAGAATCAGGAGGAGGAATACACAATAAATTTCATGCAGCATGGGTAAGCATAACATGCAGCTGTACTGTCTATCAAAGTGATTGTCATAAAATCTGTTAGGAGACTTAAAGGCTGAGAGACTATTAACATAAAGAATGTTTGACATAACTCAGTTCCATGGGAAAACTTCTTAATGGCATCATATGATGTGAAGAGTTTTAAGAAATCTGATTAACAGTAGTAATGAAGTCTATTTATGTTTTTACTTTTTCCTGAAGTAAACTGCAAACCAATTAATTTCTGTTTCCTTTTGTCCCTGTTTCATTCCAGCCTTTTCCCTTCTGGATAGCAGCTCAGAAGGTGCTGAGTTCATGCTTTTGATTGTGAATAGAAGCAGTAAATTTTTTTTAACTGAAATCAGGATGTTTCTAGCGGCACTTTTGACTTGTGATGCCATTCCCTTTCGTATGTTGTTAAAGACAGGCACCAAAAATATTTTGAGTATGGCTTGAAGAAGCTTTACTCAAATTTTTACAGGCATCCAAAATTGATGTTGAGAGTGCTGTCCAATACAATAATATCTTGAATTCTTTTCCCTTCCTCATAAACAAAGTTTAATGCAATTAAAGCATGAACACAGTCTAATATTTATTTTTCATCTGACTGTTTACCGGAAAGAGGAGGAGTCACTTAAATGTATTTGTGCACAGAGCTCTGAACTGAGAACTGGACCGAGGCAAGCAATTAGAAGTACAGCAAGCTGTAAAGCAAGGGAGAGTTGAACTTCTTTTCCCCAGTTATTCTGTCAGTTCACCTCAGAAGTGTCTGTCTTAACCTTTACAGATCTAGAAGCGTGACATAACTGTGCATGCTGAAGACTTCCGAGTGCTTCAGTAAAAATTTTTTATGGCCATATGTCAGTCCTGTAGCCAACCTATGCTATGAAGGCTTTGCAAAGTCTGCTAGAGGAGATACAGTTGTCAGTGAAAGGGGAAAAAAAGTTCCCATTTCATGAGTAACATAAGTGATGCTGGCAACAAGGACTTGGTGTAGAAGCATTTTGCCAACATGCATATGTTAATTTGGCGTGTAATTCATCTACAACTTGCTACGGAATTTTGCATACCAGTAAAATTCTGAGTCTTCAGGTTGCTGTAGGTTGTCGCTGTGTGTTGGCAGAATGGCAGCTGTTTAATCCAAACTTTTCCTGCTGATTCCTCTGTTTTCATTAATATTAATTGAATACCTGACTGCATGGCATCTTAATGTAAATGTGTGTCTATACATCAAAACCCTTGCAAGGTATAAAATTTTTCATGTTAATTAGGGTTTCAGCAAAGCCTTTTCTGAATAACTACAACTTGTCTGTCATCAATTTACACATGGCTCAGGCAGCAATACACGTTTCCTTTCCTTCTTCTAGGAGGAGATGACCGCCGGGTTTTACTTTGGCATATGGAAGAAGCCATCCACTCAAGAGTCAAACCAGTTCAGCTGAAAGGGGAGCATCACTCTAATATCTTCTGCCTAGCTTTCAACAGTGGCAATACGAAGGTGTTCTCTGGAGGTAAGGAAGGAAGAGCACCCCTATTTCACAGGAGTTTGCATTGTGAATGCCTTCGAGTAGAAGTCATGAGCGAGATCTTGCCCCACCATGAAATGTCTTTTCCATAGTCCCCTAAGGATCTGGAAGGTGTCCTTAATCAGCAGCAGAAGGTTCTTGGGAACAGGGAATTCTTTAGCTAGCATGACAGTTTCAATTTTGTCATGCTTCTCCTTTTCCCAAACTCTGGTGTAAGCACATCGTGTCTCAAGCTGTCGTGAGAATCCTGGGTCCAGTCTGCCCCTACTTGTGCTACAGACTGTGAAACATGGTCTTTGTTATTCCCCCTTAGCTGTACTGAGAGCAGACCCTCCATCCTCGCTGGCTCTCAAGCCTGATCCTTGAAAATCTCTGCTGCTGCTGGCCAATTTTAATGCACCCTTAGATGGCTCATGAAGGGCTATTGCCATGTATTGGTGGGTGGCTTGTTCTCAGACCTCGTATCAGTACTCACTAGATAAGTGTCTGCCTTTTAAAACTGTTGGCACATTGGGCTCTTGTTGGCCTTTATATTCTTCATCTGTTTTTAATATAAATCCACTCCTTAACAGAAAGTTTAATTCATTCTTCAAACTATACAAGGAAAGTGGGCGTGTACTTGTTCTGGGGTAATAATCCCTAGAATTTAGGTTCATTTCATCACTTGATTTTTGAAGTGTTGAGGTAGGGAGGAGGATTGAATGGAGAAGAAGAAAGGCACAAGACTGTCAAAATACGGTCAGTATCACTTTCTGCTGTACTTAATTTCCTTTGTCTGACAGGATGATAGAATGGACAGGAATTTGTATCTTTCATCTGCATGTCGATTAACATATACCTAGATTTATTTTAGGATATTATGAGACTACTTGTTCAGAGCCTTCATTACCTTTTTGAATGAAAATTTGTGAACTGCGATCAATGCTGTAAATTGATTCTAAGCACATGTGAATGGTGGAAGCTTCCAATTTTCAACGCTGTGTTAAAACTTAGAGAAGAAAAAAGAAGGCGTAACAAAGCTTAAGATATTGTCAAATTTTAAGGATAAAATGATTCAGATACTCTTCTCAGGAGGAGAAAACCCCAAAAATGTCAAGTGATGATGTCTATCTTCTGATTCTGGGGACTGCTGTTTGCTTTATGAGAAAAACAGCAGTCCGAAGTGTCTTCAAATGAATGTATCTGCATGCGTGATTCCAATGAAATTTTGGGTTGGAGTCTGTTTTACTTCAGTTTGAATTCAGACAAGTGGAACCTTACATGTATATTCAAGGAATGAACTGTGCCAAACCTTGCTGGAGCAGCTGTGATGGTATTTTCTCATTCCAGCTCAATCACAGAATGGCATGGGTTGGAAGGGACCTTAAAAGATCATCTGGTTCTGACGCCCCTGCCATAGGCAGGGATACAACCCACTAGATCAAGTTGGCCAGGGCCCCATCCAACATGGCCTCGAACACCTCCCACAGGGGTGGGAACCCTCTGTCCCTTGGGCCCTGCTATCAGAGGTTACTGTTTTCACTGGAAGGGCAGCAGAGCGGTCTGACTGCACCTTGCCATGCAGTTAACACCTGCAGTTAAAGACTGACATAACTGATTATGGTGGATTTTTGCTAAGGTGCCAGGTTAGATGAGCTGTGACAGCTGATGCACAAACTGGCCATTCTCATCTCTTTTTTCTGCCTCCAGTTTGCATAAACACACTGTACCTCTGCCAGAAATTATTTCCATTGGAGGAGTCGGGAACCCTTTCAGCTGCTCCACCAAAATTCACAAAGCTCAAGGGCTGTGAGTCGGACTCTTGGATCACTTGTTAAGAGTCATTTTGCTGCATGGCCTAGATGTACCATCTGTTTTATCTGTCAGTAAAATGGGGTTAACTATATTTATTCACTCAACAACGTTCTGGGAGATTCTTAAAAGGTCTGAAAGAGTTGTGGATCTTAAGATCTCTTGGTCATCATCCCCCCCAAATACTGAAGCTGGAGTTCTATTCAAATCATAGAAGTTGGAATACTTCAAAAAAACCCTAAAAATTAGAGTATGGAAAGTAGCACAAGGGACACAGAACTCAAGTAATTGTGTAAATAAAGCTGCCAAGGACTAATGACTTGGGATCTGATGACCTTTCCCTAAAGCAGTTCTTGATAACAGAGGAGAGAGGATTTTCCACTGCAGTACAAACTGAATTGCATCCAAAGAATTTCCAAGCTCTCTGCTTTGAAGGAGCGCATGTGTAGCATGCACTTCATGTAGCCGTTACAAAAATGGAAGGCGGGAACTTAGTAGACAGATACTTCTTGTCTTTCTAATTGTCATAACTGCAGTTATCAAAGCAAGAGAGATTATGAATGGGAGAGCTGCGTATACAATTACAACCCAGTTATTCTCAACAGAAAGTGAACTCCCCTGTGTTAAAGTAAAACCCTGTAAGTGGGAACCCTACTGGGCTGAACAGCAGTGACGTTTTCTGCAGGGAAGAGTCTTTACCAGAAGCAACCGAGCAGTTTGTGGTTAGGTTTTTGTCACCACCACCTCCTCCCACACACAAAACAGCGAGAAGCAGTGGTTATTCCACACACCCCCTCCTTTCGTTCATTCTTTCCCATTTTGGAGCTTGTGAGGGAGGGGAAGGTTGATCCCATGATTGGAGGCCTGAAGCCAGGCATGTAGAATGATTCTTGTGTTCATACTGTACAGAGAGTGAGGAGCAGGAGTGTCTGCTGGAGAAAATTTTGTCACTGAAGAATCCAGGCTACATTTTTCACTGGTGAAATATATAGGCACTGGAGTAGTTTTACTAGGTACAAGCCTTGCCTATAATGTATAATGGGCAGTTCCCATTGCAATTAATGATCAAAGGATACTTACATGTAAGTGACTTGTTTATTGTAGCATGGAAAAGATGAGCTACTGCAGCAATCTACAGCTGACACGATTTAGCTAGGAGCCTGTGCAAAGAGCAAGTTGATGTAGAAAAATCTCACACCTCATTAGTCAAAGAGAAACTTTCTCATATTTCTGCTGTTGGGGCAGAATACAAATTTAAATGTGCATGGGATAAATGAAAACTGAGTCAACTGAACACTTAAGAATCATAACATGAAATCTTGCCCCTTCTGAACCTCTGACTTTGGTGTACATTAGGAAAGCTTCACAACTTGATATTGCAACTACAAAGACATGCTGAGCATAAAAATATGACTTTGTGGGCATTCTGTTGGGTTGTGTTTTTTTTTGAATTAAATATAAATGTATGTCTCCTTAAATATTTCTAAAGAAGGAAGCATCAAATTAGATAAATTAATATTCAGTGCAGAGACCAAAAAAATGTTCTGTTGCTATAGCTTGAAAAACACTGTGTGAGCCAGGGGAATTACTTTGTAGCTGTGACCCTCTTAGTCTGCATGCATGTGGTTAGTTTCCATTGTGTTCAATGGATGTGATCAAAGAAAAGTGACATGATTGTCTGGTTACTTGGTTTGGTTTTTGTTAATACAAAAGAAATTGCACTGGCTGTAATGTTCAGGCCTTCTCAGTGGTTGCAAAACCCTGAACACTGACAGTGTGAACTGGCAGCATTTGAACTTGGAGCTGTTATCTTCAGGGAGCATCCTTTGA
The DNA here is from genome assembly GCA_013399095.1 of Psophia crepitans. NCBI lineage: Eukaryota > Metazoa > Chordata > Aves > Gruiformes > Psophiidae > Psophia > Psophia crepitans. Next base: position 25,235 of record VWZZ01003053.1, read on the forward strand.
GCAGGAAAGTGTATTCACATGAAAATTAAAAGTGTTCTGCTGCATAATACTCTTCTCTTTACTGCAAATGTCCCAAAACTCAAGCTCAAATTGAACAAAGAATGATCAGTAACACAGTTAAGTAGAATTATTTGTTGAGCAGATGGGATGGATCGGTGCATTTCATCATGATTAGAAATGTCACATGGAGCCTTTCACATAACTGAGGGGAGGGCTGACCACATGCCTGCTGAACAGGTCTTCTCTCTGCTTCAGTTTTGTTTTTGAAATAGAAAATTAAAAGAAAAAATTACTGGTTTTTATTTTTTTCACTGTAACGCTTTTTAACCACTGGAACATGATGTTAAGTGTTTATATTTCTCTTTATAGGCAATGATGAGCAAGTAATACTCCATGATGTTGAAAGGTAAATACAGTTTGTGTTTCCACTGCTTCAAGAGCTCCCTTGATAACAACTCACTTGGAGGCACTTTTTGTTTCAAATTAATGGTCTGGGAGAAGAGCAGAGTGTTTTAATCCTGAAGCATGCTTTTTATTTATCTAAATTAATATCTGAAATGAGGTATTCTCCATCACCCCATTTCTTTTCAGGACTTGGGTTCTACATCATTTTGGCCTTGGGAAAGAGAATGGTTACTTAATACGTATGTTCTCCTGCAGGCAGCATAGTAGGTTCTGAGTAGATTCACGACCAGATTATTCTGGCATATATACAAACAAATATTGTGTCACATACGGGCTTTTTAGTTTGTTTTTCAAAACACTCACCTGACTTGTATTTAAGATAGCTAGTGCTTGGCCTACCTAACTCTTAAAACTTTGGGTGCAGCTGCCTGATTCTCCACCCTAGTGTGAAGCTTACTTTTTACCAAAACTGCAGAGCAGTTGGGAATTAGACTTTGTTATGCTACTTCAAGATTAAGCTGGTAGTCAAAATATAATTAATACAATAGTGGCAGTATATTAGGTTGGAGTTATCTGGGTATCGTGTCTTTTGAGCGTACTGCTTTGAAGTAGAAAAACTGTGAAGTTAAAATTTTCATCTGTACTAATAACTTCTTCAGATTTAAGCAATGACCATTTAAATAACATAGCTCAAGATAATCAAGTATGAAGAAAAAGCAGAAAAAATATAGTAAGAACAGAGAAATATGAAACCTTAAATCTTTCTGAGTTGCCTGAATCCTGGTTAACATAATTTGGACATATATCTTGCTAGGTTTGTCCAAAGCCTTTTGCATTGAACCGATCAGTGTACAGCTGCCTTCCATCATACCTTATATCTACTTCTATAAATCTTACATGAGAGCTGGACAAGAGTAACTTTGTTGTATTCTTCTAATGCTTTCTTGGAATATAATGTTTGGTGGTTTGTTGTTTTTTGGTTTGTTTTTTTTTTATTTGGTTGGTTTGGTTTGACTTTTGTCGGGTTTGAGGTGTTTTGGGGGTCAGTGTTTTTTGTGCATTTTTTGTTTGGTTTGGGGCGATGTTTGGTTTTGAGAGTTTTTTGTCTGATGTTCTGTTTTTGTTGCTGTTTTTTTAATTAAATGTGGAAATGTCAAAATTTTAGATGCTGGTATTATGTTCTGTCTCTTCAAGCTTCTGCAAGATCTTTGGCCTTGATAATTTTCTGTATAAGACATTTTTCCTGCTATGTGTATCTCAAATGTTTTAACAAGTCTTTTTGATGCATATGCATTTTTAATGCGCTTTTGTTATCAGTGATTTTTTTTTTAGGTGTGTTAAGTCCAGCTGTAATGCATACAGAATTAGTTTCTCTAGGGCTATTTGTGTGATCTTCTGAAAGAAATCTTACTAGTCTGACACACTGAATTCTGATTGATTTCTACAGAAAGTTACTCTGTCTTCTTGAATGATAACACTTGGTCTGTCAAGTGCTTTTTCATACCTTTAAATGGCTTTTTCTGTTGCTGCTTTTTTGGCCTTTCTGTTAATGGTCCATGAGACAGAATTTGCTAAGAACATCAATTGCCATGTGAGCAAAACACTGATTTTATGTGGGATCTCTTTGGTGGAGTTTCCGTGAGGTATAGGGATTGTATACAAACTGTATTCTCTAAAGAAATAAAGGGATTTTGCCAAAGAAATAAACAACTCCTGAATCTTCTGTTGTAGTATCAGCTTTTGGCCTCTCCGTGCCACCGTTTCGTCCTTTTTAAATGATCTAAAAAGTTGAGAAAAGAACAGAGAAGGGACTTTTTCTCTTTTATAGCTGTGGACTGGCTGAAATCTAGGTACTTTCAGAGGAGCTATTTTTAGTTTTTTCTTTTTTCCTCTTCTTTTTTAACTTGGAAAAGATATAGATCTGATGTATCCTGAAGAATCAAGAAAACTTATTAAAAAAGCCAGCTGGAAAGTTGCTCTTTTATGAGCGTCAGTTGAATTTTTGGACAGTACAGAAGCCTGTATTAAAGAATGAGCTTCTGTCTTGTTTCCCATTTTACATTAAGTAGTAAAAATGTAGTCCACAGATCCCAAGACCTCTTTCGCTTTCCCATTTCCTTTTCCCAAGCTTAATATATTACAGCATGATTTGCATGGCATCTTGCAGTTTCTGAAGTTTTTAATGTGTGGGTTTTGGTCTGAGGGATTTTTTTTTTCCTTATAGCATGACACCTTGGTCACTACATGGTCTTTTTGTTTGTCTTTTACTCTAATTAAACACAAGGGTGGTCTTATGAAGTTACATAAACCTTGTCACTAAGTATTACTAGGTAGATAAAGCTGTAAATAGTTTACTTTTTAAAATAACAGAAAAAGAAGGAAGAATGATAATATTGTGTGCCTTTTTTCCCAGTACTGAGACCTTGGATGTGTTTGCCCATGAAGATGCAGTGTACGGCCTTTCAGTGAGCCCAGTAAATGACAACATCTTTGCCAGTTCATCAGATGATGGCCGGGTTCTTATTTGGGACATCCGAGAGTCTTCCCATGGAGGTGAGATCTCTAGATGCAGAAGATCATTGATTTAGGAAGAATTTGGGCAAGGCAGAAAAGGCAAAAGTTGTATTTTTCTGGGACAATTGATACAGGGAGTGTTGGAGAACGGTGAAAGTGAGGCTTAATTCTTGTGGCTGGTGATAGGCAGGACCTGGTCTTTACAAGTCCAGTGTTATTGTCTTAAGTGACTGCATAAAGTACCAGCATATAATGCAGGCTAGCATAGAACTTGCTGTGAACAGGTTTTTAACTTGAGTAAAGAAGCAGTGGAGGGCATGTTTCTTCAATTAAAAATGTCTTTATAAACTTGAAATCAATTAGGAACCTGGATTTTTTTTTTATTTTTGTCTCTAGCCTGGGATAAAAAAAAAAATTGGGATGTTCAGAAAGCTGTTATTTTGATTTGAATAATTTTCCAAAGCTATTTATATACTTCCTTGCGACACTGAGAATTGTTCTTATGCATAGTGTTTTCTGGTTGTGTGGAAACTTAGAGCCCTTATGTGATAACAAGGAAGTTGAATTACTTTAATCTTTGTTTTCTAAAAGAGAACTGTTACTGTTGATTTATATAACAAACCTGCAGCTTCTCAAAACACTGCAATCTCTGTTTTTACAGCTGCAGTTTTAAGGCTGAAGAATCTCTGTTTAGAACTGTAGGTACATAAATTTGGAGGCAAATGCTTCAGTAATTGAATTTCACTATATGAATACTTAAGTAATACTTCAGTAAATGAAGTTGTGAGTTTACCCCATCCTGAAGAACACAAAGCTGAAAGTATAAAACTGAGCAGTCTACAGGAATAGAGAGTCTGGTTCCCTCCCTCCATAGCTAAAAGAAACTTTCATCTTCTTTCGTAAGCTGATTAAATGCAGTTGCTTCAACTCGTAGTTTCTCCTGGTCTTAGAGGAAAGTTGTTTATGGCACTGAAATCCAGCTTACATGTTTTGTGGCAATTTGTACACATTTGTTGTGTCAAAGTTGTTGTTTAACTGAATTAGCTTCTTCCATACCTAGTGAATTAGATAAATTTCTAGACTGTTCTAGAGCCACTAGTATCGTGAGGGCTTTATTGAATGTGAATAACCAGAATTAGGTCTTTCTTGATAAGCCCCACCAGAATATTTGGAGTAGATGGTTTATTGATGCCCTTCCTACCCCATGCATGTTGCCTTTGTATAAATAAAAATTAAATATACTAGCATCGCATTCAATTTTCAGTAGTCTGATTCTTACTGTGAATTCTGATTCTCTTGTGCAATTGTGATACCCCTTATCTCTTCCCCATCTTATTAAAATATTCTGAAAAACAATGCATGCACTCAGTATATGTGTATCGGAAGCTTTAATAAAAATATCTATAATGTCTTTTCTTTGGATCAGTCTTCAAGGAATTCATTAATAACCTCCCTCTTGCTCAGAAGTCCCTTACTAGCACTTCTGCTAATCCCAACTGTCTGTAGCTAAACCTGATCGTATACCACATGTTCATTTAGTCCTCATTAGGTCTACCACTTCTCCCCTGTTTGAAAGGTCAGTTACTTTATCAAAGGAGGAGATCGAACTAGTCTGATGTGACTAATTTACCTTTGGTAAATCCAAGTGTCACTTCATCCCTGTTCTTCTGTTTTCATAATATCCAAGTGATGAGACCAGACACTGAATATAGCTTCCAAATTAGAATTGGTACAATGCTCCTTTATTGCCTTCTGAACTCTACGCCCTAAGATCTGTCTCTGTTAGGAGGACTACCTGTTGCTGACAGTGGATGTAAACAGTCGGTAGGACTGAATGCTTAAATGCATCTGTGTGAAGCTGCTCAGCATCATAGGCTAATGTCCAATCTGATTGGGGTTTCTAAAATTGTATGAAGTGAGGCTTGTCCTTCATTGTAGTTAAACCTTGTTACTGCTTTTACTGTTGCTGAGACTTGGAATGAGAAGGCTGCAACGGTGAAACTGGAGTGAAGAAGTGTTGGCTGTGGTACATTTGGGGCTTTTTTGGAGTAGTGTCTTAGGTTCTCTGAATTTTTAGTAAAGGGCTTTTGCATGCTTATATAGGAATCCTGAGTCAGCATTTATGTGAGCTCTGCCAATGTCTACTACAATATAATGCTTGTCACTGGGGTAATCCCCTTGTCTGCAATGGTATTGTCATGGGAATAGGCACTATGCCTGGCAGCATTAAGTATAGTTAGTTACCCTGAGCGGCCAGCTCATTAAAATCTTGCAAATAACCTCCTAGATTAAGAGAGTTCATTAAAAGAAGCTGGAAAAGGAGTTTCATTTCCCTTCCGTTTCTCCTTGTCTTTCACTGCTGAGTGATTTATGCAGTAATTTTTGTAACTCCACTTTTAATTTTTGTCAGAGACAGTGTTGAGCTGCTCCCTTGAGAAGTGTTTTCATACTCCAGTGTGTAAGAGCTACAATTGTGAATGAGCATAAAGAACAATAAAAAAGTAATCCCCCTACTTTTCATTAAAATGACTTAATGCCTCATTACTTTAGCTCCTGTAATCTCTCTTTAATTTGACAGGCTGAAAGGCAACTTCTGGTATCGTAGAGGAAAACTGTGGTAATAAAGGGGTGAAGGAAAACAGCAGTAATTAGTGACAATGATTCAACTAAACAAATGTACACAAATTAAAAGTTTATTTAAAAAAAAAAAAACTTTATTTGACAATCTGATGATGTTTGTCTCTCCACTCAGCCAATGCGGGTCATTGCTTCTTAGTGGGGGGCTGCCATTTTAGTAACACAGCCTTTATGTCCTGGCAAGGATCTGATCTGATGATGCAAATGTAAATGGTCAGTTTTGGTGTTAAATCTTATTTGGAACTGCTGGCAGACCGACAGCAATCTCTGCAGCCTTTGGGGAGGCTGTTATTCCCTTTAGTTCTGCCTCCAATGACAATTAATAGCATCAGGGAGCTTCAGCCATGGTCAGAGACCTTTGTTTTGATCACTGCTAAATGAATACTCAAAAGGAAAGTCCCTGTGTCAAAGAGCTTGTAATAAAACGTAAGAGGAGGATACAGATGAGGCAGGACAAGTAAATGTTGATTCTGTCTCACCTGGTTGATTGGTAGTAGTTTCAGAAGGTATTGGGAATTTTGAAGGATTATCTCTTTAATGTCTTAATGAGGGATACGAGGAAAGAAAATTAAGTGCTTTTGGGGGTGCTTGTTGGGCTAAAGGTGCCTGAACACAGTGGCTCAAATAAGGGCAGTAAGAGAGTCTCCCAAGCACGTGAGCAGCACTGTGGTTGCATCAAAGCAAACAGTGAATGGAAAAATCTGGCATAATCCCTGACTCAAAATAGGCATTGATTCTGGTTTCTTAGTTAAGTGAACGGGTGGCAGCATGCCACAAAAGATGCACACAACAAAAATAATTAGACTGTGCTAAAGCCAGAAAGCTAGGGGAAAGATACAGAGAAGGATGACAGAGTCATGGCTTCCCTGCTCTTCGTGGAGGCAGCGTTCATGGCAGAGGAGCAGGCCAAACACAGTCTTGTTAACTCATCAAGATGGGAGGGAGAGGGTCTGGATTGAGCATGTTTTTCACTCTGTGTGTAAACAGCACAAGCCAATTGTTAACATTTTCATGCAGAGGAACACCCTTCTTGTCTACTTGTACAGCACTGAACGGGTGGCAGGCCTCTTTTCCCCAGGATTGGCAGCTTGCTTTGAGCTGAGTTCCATACTTTCTGTAATAACTCTTCCATATAAGCAGTTGCTGCTACATTTACAGTTTGGGTGATCAATAGCTGTGGAAGCTTCCAGGTGTATATTGCTAGGAAACTTCCACAAGTGCCCTGTGTGTAGTCCTTACTAGATGACCATTTGGTCATGAACCTTAAGAAGATTCAAATAATTGATCTTTGAGCCTCTAGTTTTAAACTCTGATAACCTTCCACAAGCAAAATGGTGTCTTGAAATCCAGTATGTGTCATTTTCCATATTTAGACAAAGTTAATGTACACTTGGGTGGATTCTAAAACCTCAGGTTTTATATTGCTGTGGATGTGTCAGCTTGAGAAATGGTTTGAACATGTCTCCCTATCTTCAGATCTTGTTATGCTGTTTCCATATTAAGCTGCCAAACTCGTTGCATTGAACAGTTGATTGCGTTGTTTGTTCTTATGTCTGAAATCTCAACTTTTTCAACAGAGCCCTTCTGCTTGGCACACTACCCATCAGCCTTTCACAGTGTGATGTTTAATCCAGTAGAACCCAGATTACTGGCCACTGCCAACTCTAAGGAAGGTGTGGGACTCTGGGATATCCGTAAACCTCAGAGGTAAGATCTGACTGTTCCTACCTTATGCTGGGCTATTTCTTTCCCTTGAGAGGTGATGGCATGCCTCTCTCTGGCTTGTTCTGGATTGTTTTGTTTTTTTTTTAAGTCAGAACATACAATGGTAAGAGAATGCAGAATAAAGTTCACAGCAATGTTAGTAATGCCGAACTAAATTATTTTTCATAATTAACATTCTTCTTCATATGTATGATCTAATTTGATTTAAAATGGGGCTAGGTCTTTAATGTTAGGGTACGTGAATTTTTGGAAACCTGCCTGGCCTCAGCACTGCGGATTAGCTCTAATTGTTGTGTCAAGTTCTCATTATTATATTTAGCACTGACTTGCTTATCCTGGAAGAAGCCGTGGTGGGCACTGCCTGGTTTACAGTTTGTTTCTTCTGCCCAGCTCAGTTTTCAGTAGCTGACTAGTGATTGTGGTCAAGGCAGCTTTTTTACTCAGTGCTTAAGAGTTTTAGATGACTTCCTAGATGCCTGGATAATCAGTTTGGCTGCATAATGTGCTTCCAGATTTGCATAGGATTTTAAAAAAACTGAAGAGAGTAAATTTGCAGTATGAAATATGGTTAAACTGGATTCTAAAGTGGATGTATGCAATGTCTGATACCAGAGTCCTGCATGCATGAGAGATTAAGCTTCTGTTGAAGTCTTTTTTCAGTCTTTCAGATTTTGAAAGTAATTTCCTTTTTTATCATAATAATCAGGAAAAAAAAATTAAGCACCTCAAGTAAATGTTTCTCCCTTACCCCTCCAACTTTTATGTTTACCTGTTTCCAGTGTAAGTGTAGAAAGGATAATTTCAAAAAAGTGAAAAGAGGGGAAAACAGGTGGTACTTGTTTTACAGTGCAGTAGTCTCAGCTATTTAAAATCTTCCCATAGTGTACACTTGACTCTTCCCTTATTGGTGAATTTCTTGGAATACCTAGAAGTGCATATCACTAAAAATTCTTCTTGGGTTGTACTGAGAGAAAAAGGAACCTCATATGAAGTTAATTATAACTGACTTTAAAAAAATTCTAAAATGTTTAGACATCCATTACAATAGCAACAAAATTATGGTTTCAGGAGGATTTATTATTCTTAAATTGTAAACATTAATGGTTTGAAATTTTTTGTATTTTTAAGCTTGAATCAGAATTTGCATGCCGATGCTGGTGGCTCTAGAGCTCACTCACATTTATAAAGTTTGCCAGAGCCCTTGTTGCCAGCTATTGTACAGTCTGCTATTAAATTTAGGTTTGATAAAATTTAACTGGAAGGGAGTTTAGGAAGTTGCCTAAGCTATATTCTCTTATCCTTGTCAAACTCTTTATGTCTAGGTCTTAGTAGGTAACTTTCTAACATCAAAGTAACTTCAGCATTTACTGGATAGAGGGAGAGAAATACAAGATGTTAGGGTTACTTTTTTCTTATGCAACATGTTTCTTGGTTTTTTTCCCCATAAAATTTCTGTCATTCTAACTTCAGTTCATGCCTGTTTTTTCCTTGTGAACTAATATGGTCAAAGTTGGCTTTCTCTTGCCAAGCCAGCTGGCCTTGTACTGGTTTGCAGGATTGTTTTCCATCTTCTACCTCAATTTCGTGATTTAAGAACTTCTGCAGGTTGCATTGGTCTTGTTTTTGACAGGGAGTTACACCAATACATTTATTTCTTCAGACATATATTTTCAGAGTGTGAATATATAAGGAATGATGTTTACAGGTATACCTATATCAATAGAAATTCTATATGGATGCAAAATTTGGAAGAAGTCTCTCACTTAGATAGCAAAGTGAAATGGCATCACCCCTGGAAAAGTTGTACAAGGCTAACAGGAAGAGAGAGAGGAAGCAAGTATTGCTAAGTATGCAGGCATTGACCCTGGTAAGTATAGGAACAGATTACATGAGTAACAAAGCTCAGCATGAGCCGGCAGCGTGCACTTGCAGCCCAGAAAGCCAACCGTATCCTGGGCTGCATAAAAAGAAGTGTGACCAGCAGGTCAAGGAAGGTGATTCTGCTGCTCTTCTCCAGTACACCTGGAGTACTGCATCCATCCCTGGGGCCCCCAGCATAAGGACATGGAGCTGTTGGAGCAAGTCCAGAGGAGGGCTGAAAGATGATCAGAGGTCTGGAGCACCTCTCCTACGAGGACAGGCTGAGAGAGTTGGGCTTGTTCAGCCTGGAGAAGAGAAGGCTCCAGGGAGAGAGACCTAATTGTGCCCTTCTGGTACCTGAAGTCCGTTCCAGTACTACAGGAAAGCTGGTGAGGGGCTGTTTATCAGGGACCATAGTGACAGAACAAGGGGTAGTGGCCTTAAGCTGAAAGAGGGTAGATTTAAATGAGATGTTAGGAAGAAATTCTTTACTATGAGGGTGGCGAGGCAATGGAACAGGTTGCCCTGTGAAGTTGTGGCTGCCCCCTTCCTGGCAGTGTTCAAGGCCAGGTTGGATGGGGCTTTGGGCAACTTGGTCTAGTGGAGGGTGTCCCAGCCCGTGGCAGGGGGCTTGGAACTAGATGATCTTTGAGGACATTCCAACCCAAACCGTTGTGTGAATCTATGATCCTGTTCAAAAGTGTTGATGCGCTATTGCTAGGGGTGGCAGCAGCTATCAGGTCATGGAAACTCAGATGATCTCCAGCATGGATGCTATCCTGCCTTCTTCCTCAGTCTTAACCACAAGGCAAAGTGCTTGCTGTGAGCTTGTTGGGTGCCACTGTGCGTGTATGGGATAATAATCTGTGCTCACACGTTTAAGGACATACATTTTTTGCTGTATTCTGGCATTGTTCATTCTAACGCCAAACATAAAATAACTGTAACAGAACTTAATTGGTAATGATTCTTGGCAAGTAATTAATACTTATCCCAAGTTTAACCACCAGTATTGAAGATTTAATAACCTCTTGTCTTGAATGATGAGAAAGACTGCCTTATCTTACAACCTCTGGGTCATCTTGGAGACCTTGCATGAATTAAATTGGTGGAACCTCGTACACATACATCTGATGGACAAGTGCTACCCTTTTCTGGTTCTAATCTGATCAAAGTAAATCTTTCCAATTAAAAGCTAAATGATGATGGTTAAACATCATACCTTACAACTACAGTGCTGAAATTCCTAGGTGGCTATGTCACACGACTTTTTCCATGCATAGGGGAATGTGTGCAACACCCTTATTGTACAGCTGGACATACAGCGAGTATACCATGCAGCTGTTCCCTTAGGCACTGAATTTAAAGCATTTGCACTTAGTAGGTATGGTGCGTGGTGTTAAATACGCACATGCTTCCTGCGTGCAGCCCGCTCCTCCCAGAGGTCTCAGGAACGGGAAAGAGAATAGTGAGAGACAGGCTGCTCCTCACAGAGTGAATGCTGATATTGAGAGCCCCAGGCTTGGGCTGAGCAAGCTGTAGCTTAAATGAATGCAGGTGATAAGTCTGCTTTCAGCTGCCATTTTTCTGGGACAGCCATCAGCTTTCCTCCTTTGCTTGATCAGAGGTGTGCCCAAAACACAGTGAAAAGGATATGCTCAGCTGAGGGAAAGAAGATGGTCTAAAGCACTCTGCTGCCACTGCAGTTTGTGCTCAGGAAACTCTCAGGGAAGGCGTCTCTTTAAAAGAGTGGGCTGCCGAAGTCAGTCTCTCTCATATTTAACTGAATTAGAGGGGATTTTTAGAGTCTTTCTTAAAGTAACAGAGCATTTGCCAAAACTCACACTTATCTCTGCAGATCTAGTTTGCTAATCTAGAAATACAGAACTTGATTTTTAATGTATTTGGGGGCAATTCACTGTGTTTTATGAGGAAACAATTTTATTAATTTGTAGATAAGATACAATCCTCACTCCAGTGAAGAAGTGGAAGCCAGAATTCACATTTTCCTCTGTCGGTTTTAGTTTCTTACAGACTCTTCTGGGGAAAATACACTGTGGACTTCATTGTCAGGGGAAAAAAGGTATTTTTGTTAAGGATGAAGTAATCCACATAATGCTTAAGTACTTGTGGTAGATGTTACATAGAACTGAAGTTGGTACGTCAGGGAGTTTGTGTATATATCCTGTGTTCTTGTTAATAATAAAAGTCACAAAGTATAGTTTCAGGTAAGATGTGTGCCAAAAGCCTTTTGGCTGATAGATTTTATAGGCAGAATGGATTAAACACCCCTGAAGTTCTCCATAATCTAGGGATAAACAGGAAGCTGCCTGTGTAACTTGCATGCCAGAACACTAGGATGGCAAAGAAGGCCTACTGCTTCAGCTGCTTTTCTCATTGTCAAAAAAGTCACCTAATGGTGGAAATCCTTGCTCCTCTGCAGGTTTATAGCTCTCTTTTATACTGTCATCAGTATCCAAGAGAATGTAACACCACTTGAGGTGTAGGAAGGATGAGAGAATAGAAGCTTTGGGGGAGCACAATGTGGAAGTATTAACTTGCTGGGATTGTTGAATACCACAATGTTTAACTATAGTATAAAATTGCTGTGCCCTCACTAGTCTACTTTTTTATTTCATTGCTCTGCATGAAGTTCACTTGTGAGGGACTTTATGCCCTAAGCTGTCAAAGGAAATTCCTCCTTTCCTTCCATTTTGATGTAATCCTTCATAATTCTGTGGCCATTTTGAGAGTTTCTCAGTCCTGTCGTTCCACCTGTGGTGCTAGCAGAAATGACTAGGTCAAGTAAACTTTGGCTGTTTTGTCACAATGTGTTGTAGTGGGATTTCGGTTAGGAGTTGAATGGGTATAAAGAAGGGAAAGAAGTGTAGTACTTTTCGATGGTTTCTGTGGATTGGCAAAAACTTAGTAACTTCTGGTGAGTTAAGCAGAGCTGCAGCACTCCTCCAGGATGTAGGAAGTTATACATAGTGAATATGTAGTATAACACTTCCTGTAAAACTCATTTCCCCCAACTACAGTCCTGTTCTCTGTCAGTTCTGAGATGAAAGCAGAGTTAAACTGATGCAGCCGCCACTACTTGGTTTGCTTTCTAACTGGAGACTGTTGGGGGAATCCTGTTGCTGCTCCTGTGCAAAGTCCAGAAAAGAAATGAAAACCTTGGAATTCTGAGGACTAGCTGTGTGTGGCCGATGGCAGTACTGTAGCTAGCAGTACCTTCACCTAACATGTATTGCAGCCAGCAGCACTGGTGGGGTAATACCCTTTACAGTTACAGGTGAGGTTTGATAAGCCCACAGGATTCACCTGGCCTTCAGTCATTTGAAGGGGATTGGACTTAGTGCTGAATTTCTGGTTTTAATCAGCAGAGGCTCCTCAGGTGCGGGTAGTTACTCTTTATTCAGCTTGATGAGACACTGTGGGAAGAGGGATGATTCGCTGTTAACTTCTAAACTTGTATGGCAGACAGTGGAATGTGGCTAATTGTGCACTTTTAAACTAATGGCTCTAAACTGTCAAAATCTTGAATGGAGTAGTGATATCCTAGTAGGTTAGAGAATTCATATGTAGATTCTACTGCTTGTCAGAAACAAATGAGCTGCATCTACTTATTTATCAAGAAAATGTGAAGTTTTTTACATCAGAGTCTTTTTCTCCAAAATACATGGCTCTTCTCCAGTTGGGTTATAGCAGAATTTGTCTTCTTGCTGTTACATGCCTGCAGCCAGGAGAGTTGATTTTATCTGTCTCTTCATCAGGCAACAATAAACATCTCTACAAATTAAAAATAGAATATTTTTAAGGTTAGAAAAAAGTCCTGATTATAAGTAGATTTTGTTCATATACTGTGAAACTGGTTAACTTTCTGATGGGAAGCTGGGAGTGCTTTATGCTCGGCTACTACAGTGATGAAGGTAATTGAAAAGCCAGCATTTCTTGGCATGCATGGGGAAATTTAGAGACAGTTGCACAGCTCTGAATTGTGAAAAGTTTAGCTCACTTCAAATAGTCATAATTTGATTAGTCTTGCTGACTGAGTCAGGATACAGAGGCGGATTCCCTTTGCTTTTTTCCAAAGTTCATTCACAGCTTGATATCTCTTCTGTTTGAGATTTAGCTCAATTGAGATTCCCCCCCTTCTCCCCCAGTATACTAACAAGATCTAAATGTGGTGGGCTGGCTCCTCAAAAATAGCATATGAAGCACTGTTAAAATACAACTAAACTAAGTCCAGCATGATTACAAGTTGACTAGTGATTCTGGAAATCTCATGTTCTATGTTTAGAACGTGTGAGTATTGCCATTCTTTCAGGTGGACATTAAACTGAAACGAACTGTACCATTTCTTTTTTAAAAAACGGTGCATTGAAAAGCTTAAATATCATCTTGATTAATGAGGCTGTTGTAAGGCACTCACACCACTAGATGGGGTCTGGAAGCTGTGCCTTTTTTAAGAGACTCAAAAAAGGCAAGTCTGTGTGTCTTAAACTGCTTACAATAAAATATGTACTGCACATATGTTTTGTTACAGAATTGCTGGGACCGTCTCAGCAAGTCAGGATACGTATCTATTTCAAGCAACGACTATGTAATTCCAGCTATGTTGTCCCTTCTTCCCCTTTTCCATGCAGCCTCATGCCTATCTGCTTCTTTTTACGGAAAGCAAAAGGGAACTTTTTTCCCTAAGAAAATGTGATAGTTATCCCCTTCATTCTTTCTTTTACTATATTGTTCTCCCTCCCTTGTATCAAGTAATCTTGAAGTTTCTGAGGTCAGAATGATTATTGGCCTGTCCTCTTAATGACTATCACATACTTTTAAACTGGTTTTCATACTACAAAAAGGCTGTTCACAGAAGTGTTTTCTCCTTGTGATGGGAGTATTGAGCTTGTGCTTTTTATACAGTGGGATCCATTTGTGTGTCCTCTTCAATGGTTGAAAAGCTGAGTCTTGGGTCAGTATCAGAAATACGTATCTCAGGGTAATTCTGTGAGCCTGGGAGTGCTTATCTAAAAGCTCCCAGGTCCTCATTCTTGCTACGTCCATTGCACTAATTCTGTGGCTCAACTGTTTTTTGAGCCATGCTCAGAAAACTAACCTGGAAAAGCTTTGCAGCTTTCTTATGGCCTAGCAAGTTGCACCCAGTGAATAGCATAGATGATGGAGGACAGAGAGGGAGGTCTGTAAGGCTGAGAACAGGAGATAAGAAGGAAGCAAGACCTCCCCCCTCATTTGAGAAGTGAGCTATTAGATATGATCAGCTGCTTGTGGCATTACTGTTTTACTTGCTTCAGTTTCTTTTGCTATACTAACCTTCCCCTTTTTTGTCTCATCAGCATGTTCCTTACAAGCACTCATGGTGGCTTTTTAACAAAGTGAAAGAGGTGAAACATAACCAAAGTTGGGGATGATTTTTACCTTCCAAGGCTGCCTATTTCATGAGAATTAACTATAAGCAGAGAGTATTTCTGCTTGACACTTGACTTTTTATGTTCCTGCAGTACCACATAGTGTTTCAGGACACTGGTCTTGAGTGTTGAGTTCTGGGAACACTTTTGTCCCCAGAACTGAAGTACTAGATTCAAGCTCTGAGTGACATAGAAATGCTTAAATGCATTTCAGGATTCTTCTGAAAGTTCAGGAGGCCTGTGCTGTCTGTGTACTTACAGGTCACGGTACTCAAAAAGCCCAATGATGAGTTAAAAAAATCCTTCACCATAAGGGCAGTCCCTTGGTGACTGTAAACCTTATGAAATATTTTAAAAGCTAACTTGATCATAAAAGTCATAATAAGCCTAAGTTAAAGGAATGTCAATGTCAGTGTTTTCCATCAAGGCTTTACAGAAAAAGCCAAACAGGAACATTAATTCAACTTCGATTTCTTTTTCTTGGCTGAGGAGTAACTGCAGTTCAGACCCTTTTTAAGCAAACTTTTTTTGCTCGCTTTAAATGAATACTTGCATCTCAAAAAAAAAAAAAAATTGCCAGTCGAGAGCTTTCCTAATGGACTTCAAACTAATGGCAAATTTACCTCCTGCACTGAGAATTCAGAGGAAGCAAACTCCCAAGCTGTGGATGAGGAATATCTGTTGTTAGATATCAGTGAATTACCTAGCTTATTAGATAGTAAGCAAAATATAGAGGTGGAAATTTCTTCCCTATGACAGACTAATTAGATTCAGGGGGATCTTGAGGGAGGACTCTTCTTAGCATGTTTATGAATGTTGGAGTATGTTGATCTTGCCAGGGTGTGGAGGATTTTGAAGGATGTGGCTGCTGGTCTCCAACTGACAGTGTGTTCTCTAAAGTCTTTGTCTTCAACAGAGCTTTTTCTGCCAAGTGCTAATTACTAGGTGTTCAGCTTAGTTGTTGTGCTGCAAGAAAACACATGTACTGAATGCGTAACTTCTGTCCAAATCTACTGGAAATCACAGGTACTCAGTACTTAATGAAAATCCAGTTCTTGGCTCCTGATTGCTCTGCCTTATAGTTTCACTTATTTCATTTAGCTCACAGCCTTTTAAAGACCCGAGGAGTATTACCTTCTTGTTTCTGGATCAGTATAATGGTCTCTGAGGGCAAGAGGAAAACACTGTATGTACTACATGACTTCTTTCTACGGAGTGGTATGGAATATCTCTGTAGTCACGATATTCTAAGGATGTAGAAGTCTTGCAGGTGGATTATGTTAGGTTGACGTGCTGACACATAGTTGGAAAAGCTAGGTTTCATTTTCACAAGTCCTTTGTCCGTTTTGAAACAGAAGTGGTAGCTGCCAGAACTACAGGCAATTTGAGAACAGTTCTTCAACGTTTAGTTAGATGCATGTCAAACAGACCGTCTTTGCAAGAAAGGCCTAAGTATCACTTCTGAGTAGAGGCATAGTTTATTTTGTTGGGGTTTTTTTTTGTTGATGGGTGGGAGTGCAAGGAACAGGGAGGAAAGGGAGATAATGAGTATTCGCAGCTCTGTCAGTACCACAGGTGATATTTATAGCCTGTTGCACGAGAGGACTTTAGAAAACCTGTGTGGTGATGCAGAAGGTATTCTAAGGTCATAAAACCAGCATCATAACCGAGTCCAAGTCTGTAGATTTAGGTCTCCAACAGTTGCCAATTTTAGTTCCCAGTTTACCTTCAAGCTATGCAACCCTTAAAGATCATACCAGAAGAACAGAGACAGCAGTTATTTTCTGAGAAAGTCATGCACATGCTGACTTTTATCCTTTCTAGCTTACCTTCCAGAGCTCGCTTTAAAGGGTAGCTGTTGCCTAGTTTTTACCCATGTGTTACCAAGATGTCTGGTATGTTGGCTGAAATGCCAATCTTCGGGAAGTGCACGTGGGATCCAGTATTGTTGATGATTGTGTTGCAGGGAATATTAATCGGGGGGATAATGACAGGGTTTCTTTCTGGCAATGAGTTTAGTGAGGCTCAGGGCTGTTTGAAGGCTAGAATTGGTGGATTGGAAATTTTCTCAAAGTAGCACCTTTGGTTGTTCCTGTTTTTTCATTACAGGTTTTTAATGAGATCTTACTTGATGGCTACAGGAGTGGGATGGCAGAGTAGTATGTGGAGATTTAGGGTTTTTCTTTGTTTTGCAGGTAAAGCAGCTTGTGATTCTAATAGCTTCTAATGCATGTACTTTGGGATTGCCAAAGCCCCTGCAGATGGAGGAGTCCTCTTCATCGTTGAATCAGCAACTACCTGTTTGAATTATTTCAGTGCAATAAAAGTGTGCTGCATGTTTCTGTTTGGAGACCTTTGTCAGTCCCACTCTGAGCAGAGCACTGTATTAATGAGTGCAGGAAAAATGTGTGTATCTTGGCAATCACTTTTTCATTGTCAAGCTTATCAGTTCATTTCTTTCCCTTCCCTTGTGAATTCGGACTACCTTTATGCTGCTTCAAGTAATTTATTTAGCGAGGTTACAGTATAACAAATATACTGGGTGATGTTTAGTCACTTGCCAGTATGGGTCAACCACACCACCTAAAACAGTTCAAATAACTATTTTGTCTTCTCTCAGTTCAGGAAGTAAAACTCATTCCACACATGTACCATACTCATCTGTTTTGCTTCTGTGCTACTGAGGCAGCTCAACTGATCTGTGTTTCAACCTAGAATTTGAAGCTCTCCTGAGCAGGTCCAGCTTGGCAAATTTGCCCCAAGTAACACAGAACCTAAACTTAGATTTTTTTAATTTTTTTTCTCCATTTGTTTTCGATTATTTTTAAAAAGTTCCTTTTAATGTCATAGAAAGTGAGTAGATTGTTGCTGAAGTTCATGGAGATTGAATTATTCTTTTCTGAAAATCTTTGGGATGCGCAGAAGGAACTTTTAAATGGTAATGGCATCTGGGGGGTGGTGTTTTTGTGATGTTTTTGCTCTGTTTTCCTCATTGTAACCATAAATAAATCTCCAACCTGTGTTTGCCACAGGTTTAGCCAAATCAAATGGTTTCTTTAGTGTTAGAAATATCTACGGTAGTCTCCTCTGCCTTTTTAGTAGGGGACCACTGAAGAAAAAAGGGAGTACTTGCAAATAAGCCTTTGTTACTTTGGGCAAAGAGAGATGGTGACAGTCATTAAGGCTTTAGTCATGCTGATGTATTAAGTGATATTTCTGCTGGGAATAGCACTTTCCTGCCTGTGGACTCCTTTTTTGTGGTTGCAACTTTCAGCCAGTTGATTTCCCCCCCCTGCCCCCCACACTTCAAGACAGAAGTGATATGTTGAAGTTGCAAAATATGACAGTGAATTTATTGCTGGATATTTTTCACTCTGAAGCAAGTGATCTTCTCTGTTGCTGGTGTGAGCACTAACTAACAGATAGTCTAGAAATACCTAAGTAAGTGTGCAAGTCTGCCAGATACTGCCTGGTATTCAAGTGTGCGAAGTAGGTGCTGTAGGTTTTTTCCAACCTTTACGTATTGTCCTTACTGTGGACTAGAACTGTACCATAGGAAGGGCCCTTTCACTTAGCTTCTGTTTTAGATGTACACATTCGTTATCTCATTTGCAGTACTGCTTTATGCCTGATGTTGTAAGCCTCTCTTGGGATAGAGGGTTGAGCTTAGCTTTTTCTGTGTTTAGGCTGGTATGCTTCCTGTAGTTGAGTGTATTCAGGTTAGTCCACTAATATGCAAACTGAAGATCTTAGATTCACAGTGACAGAATGAAAGATGTTTTTTACTTTCCTCTAGCATCCCCAGATTTGTTGGTCAGACACACAACTAAGTTTTGCAGTACTGAGGTTCAAATTGTGTAATAAAAATGTGTATTGTTAGTAGTTCAGCATTTAATTCTTTGTTGTTCTCAGATAGCACTATGGTGACTTTTTCTGTTCAGCTTTTCCTGTCTTGGTTTAGTATTTTTCTCAGACCTTCAATAGTTAAAATCACACTATCCATTGCAGATAGTTAGCCCTCCATCGTATGCATGGGAACTTTCTAATTTGAAGATGAAACTTTTTCATACCAGCATCCCCTCGTTCAGTTCTGGCCAGGCACTTTAAGCTAGGTATTGTCCCTTCACTGTGTGAGACCCAGCTTGCTCCCAGACAGTGGTATTCAGGTTTATAATTTTCAAGAATATAAGTAGCTTCATGCAGTAAACAAGAAGTCAGGAAACCTGATTTTGTTTCACAGTGTTGGCTAGGTCTGTTGACTGACCTCTCTTGCCCTCAGTTTTTCCTGTATCAAGGAATGGGAATACTGCCTACTTCAAAAGTCTTATGATGCTTAATTTTTTGGTAGCTTTGACATTCTCTAACACACAGGGCTTTCTAAAACAAGAATTTAAAGTGCAAAGTGTTGCCCTGGTAATAGAAATTTAAAAACTATAAAATAATAATCTGTTGTTCAAATGAAGCTCAGATTTAATGGGATTTTGTAGCCTGCTTTCTTAAGAAAATAAGTCTGTGATCGTATGAACCTTGCCCTAATCACCTTTATGCCTCATTTCAATGAGGAGGGAATTAAAATGAGGAAAGGAATTAAGAGATACTATTTTTTGTTTTAAATAAAAATAATTTAAAAAACCCAAACTGGTGACTGAATACAAGAGAGAGATCCCTTCAGTGCATTTACTGGGAGAACACCTGAAATGTTATTTCAACCCTATTGTAAGACAAAGGAATTAGTCTTCAAAATATCAGTTCATGGGAAACTGTGATGGAACTAACTTGACAAGACCGAAGTTGTGTGTGCAGTTGCATTCAGTTAGCTTTACATGTAATCTCTGTTCATCTCATACCTATTAGAGTCAAAAGCTTTACTGATGCAAGACTGGGCTGTGCTTCTGCAGGAGTATCTTGGATCTTGCCACTTTTCCTGTCAAAAGAAAGGCCTACTTTCTTGTTGCTGCTCTTTAATTTCAGCTTTTATAGCTTTGGTAAATTAAAAATTCATGCAGCTTTGCTAAAGAGAAGGGGAGTGAATGTACAGGTAGTACTGGATGAGAGAACAAATCTGTGGCTGCTGTTACTCAGCTTTCTTAATGGAGTGTGAGGATTGCAGCACAGAAGCATGTGTGGGAAAAAATGCTTCATAGGACTGCAGTATTGATACGTGACTGCTTTTGCATAGGCACTACGGTGTGAAAAAGGATTTACTCTTCAGGAGGAATTACCAACTTTTACACTCAGATTTGTTTTTCTGATGTAACATGCACTGGTGTCTGTGTTCTTTTTGTTGTACTGGCTTTGGTGTGTGCTTCATTTTGGATACAGTTCCTGCTCCTTCATTTGGCCTAAAGGTCATCTTCCCATGCCATGTCTGGCTGTATTTGCATCTTCTCTGTCTGGTTATCTGATGGAACCTACTCCTTTTGTGTTTTGCTGGATTCAGCTGAGCACTGTTCTCTCTCACAATCTGTATTCTACAAGGTCCTATTTCTGAACAGGCTGAATAATGGACTCCGACTGTAGAATTTAGAGATTAGAAAAGGGGGAAAATGATTAGGTGATTTATGTAGTTTGCTTGTGGTTCCTGGACTGTTGCTCTTTACTTTGTATTCTTTACTCTCTTTTTTAATCTTGAGAAATGTTTTTTTTCTTTTCCTGCAAAGCTATTTTACTGTCTACTAGTTCTCATTTATTACTTGCACTACAGTAACACCTATATGATTCAAGTTAGTGAGACTAGGACACTCTTGTGCCTGCTGACTGTCAGATCCGTAGTGAGGACAAGCCTAGAACAGTGAGAATGTTTGGGAACAGGTCTGTGATAAGACCAAAAAATAAACCTTGGACAGAGGTGGAAGTGGATGTGAAACATTCAAACAAACAGGGGTTTTCTTTTGTTGTTATTGTCATTGCTACTGTTTAATTGCTGTGATGAAAGAAAACCTTAGGTCCTGGAGGGATAAAAGTAATACAGATGAGGGGGAGAGTTTAGTATACTTTATGTCTCTGCTCTTCTCACCTTCCTCAAAGTACTGAAATTCTGTAGGGTGTGTCTTTTTCTTGTGAATGAGGGCAAGATAGAGGAAAACATAATGCCTTCTAGAGAACTGCCTGAGATCACTGGTGAAGTGACATTAGCATTCAGTGACTCAGTTAGATCATGAGGGCTGAGGCATGCAAGCCTTTGCTGTTACGAGGTCTGACTGCTCTGGCTACGTGATCTGGTGATGTTTGACGTTCTTAAGGCTCCAGAGTCTGAAGTCAGTTATCAGATAAGAATCTATCTTAGTAAAAAAAATAACAAAGTATTGTTTGGAAGGAAAGCCTCTGTTCACCTTAGAGCTTGCCAAGCAAGAAATTTTATTAGTGATGGGGGATTCCTTTTTGTACTATTTTACATGTTCCTGACCCTAACAGTAAAGAGCAGATGGAATGACATGTTCTTGAACATTCCAGTTATTCACCCTAAATTCCCTATTTTTCCAGTCTTGGTGGATGCAGTTGATTTTATTTGTATGTTCTTTTTGAAAGAAAGCAAAGGTGTTTAGTTTTGCTAACAATACGCAGCCTTTATTTCACGTGGTTATTCTTTAAAGTCCAAGCAAATACCCCTTGCTGTTAAGGATTCTGGGGGTTGTAGTTCTTGAAGAGAGTTTTTGTAAAGGTAGTGGAATAATCAGAAATAGTGATGACAGTATTATGAAAATGAGCTTGTTACTGACAAATAATAAAATCCTAGGTATGGCTTGTGTACTTTTTTTTAATCTTAAGAGACTGATAGACTTCCTTCGCATTTGTTAACACTTCTGAATACATACAGAGAATCTCCATGCACTTTGACATGACTTATCTGCTTTTCAAAGAAACTATCTTGAGATTTCTGAGACTTGTAATCCACTGAAAAAAAAAAAAAAGTTATTTGATCCTGTGACTGCTTTTCTATCATTGATTAATTTGGCTCTTTCTAAGTGTTTGCTCCAGACTAAATAAGAATTGTGTGTTTTTACACAGCATAATTTTCTTCCAAATAAAACCTCAAACTTTTCTGCAGTTTCCTAGGCCAAGATTCTGTTTGCCAAGTTTCATTCCAGTTCTTTTTGCACAGTTACAAGTTTCTCAATTTTGTGGTTACAGAAATGCTGACAAACACAGTTGTATGCAATGGTGTGTATTAGTTACAAGCATTCAATTCCTTTCTTCCTTTTAAGGTCATTCTTTCATTAGTTAGTTCACACACTGCTGTTTGATACTAACACTTTCTCCCTTCCTTCCTTCCTTCCTTCCTTCTCCCTCTTAAATGACACTCATTTCCCAAGGACAGTGTCTGTACTGAAGTTCATTGTCAGATTTGTGACTTATCAAGAGAAGCTATTCAATGGTTTTGTTTAATGGTTCTGTTTAATGCTGTCATGCATGCTGCTTTTATTTTATTTCTACCAAGACACTGGTTTTTCTCTCAGTTTTAATGGCCACTGTCTGTTGCCAAGCTAACTTTTGAATAGCCTGGGTTAAGCTTATGTTACCACTCAGACAGTGGAGTTTTCAAAAAAAGATGAAACAACGTCTTTGTTCAGAAAAGGGGAGGGAGGAGCAGAGGGAAATGCTTGTTTCAGGTATAGACTTTTCCTGCAAATTCTGAGTAGAGAGACTACTTCTTCCCTCACCCCACTAGCTGCCAGTAGAAATGGATTTATTTACCTTAGTGGAGCTACTCTTGGGTTGAAAGCCTTCCATTGTTTGGCTGAGCTGGTATTTAGTTAACACTTGAGTGCTGCCTGCGTGCAGTATATCCAGCTACGGAAATGACCATATTGCACGTAACTGTCCGTTCTCTCCTTCCTCAGCCTCCCTCCAGCTCCAGCATGTGTGTTTGGATTGTAACGTTCTGTCTGTGGACTAAATATTTCTCTTAATCACCCAAGATTACTTTTTTAAAAACTCAAAAGTGCATGTGTCTGTGTTGCTTCCAGAGCTGGTAGGCAACATCAGCATTCCACAGCTGGCTGGGTGAGCCAAATTTGGAAGCACACTAAATCCCACAGTAGTCTGGGTCTGGATGCATGAAGACAAAGCCTCTGTCAGAAAGAGCACCGATGATGTGCAGAGATGCCCTTTCAGGGTTGTCTTCAGATTTCTCACTAGGCATCATGGTCTGGGTCTTTGAGATGAGAGTGTTGCTTTTAGTCTGATGCATCAGTAAACTTTTTAGTAACTGCAGGAAGGTGTTCCCTCTGAAATTCTTTTGCTGGAACATGCAATAAGGAGCAGGCAGAAGTGGCAGTTCTAACATGAGCAACATACCCAAGCATGTCTCCACTGCCCCACGTAATCCTGTGGGGAAAAATCCAGAAGTAGCACTGACTAAAGGAACAAAGCAGCACCACGATGCAAATGGGAAAGTGAGGATACTCATG
>VWZZ01003056.1:0-30057 GCA_013399095.1 Psophia crepitans
CAATCCCACGAATGGGTTTGCCTGATCATTGAAAATGTTTTCCTACTACCTAACCTATATTCTCTTGATGAAACTTCAGCTAATTAGTTTAAGCCAAACTTTATTTTAGAGAGCAATCGATCATTATCCTCAATTGTACCAGTTCCAGGTATATAGTTCACATACAGTGAAACTTTTCAAGGTCCCCACTTGTTATTCCTTTTTCTTAACTAAGCATTTCTTGAAATGTTTCCCAATTACTTGTGTTTTTGAAACTTGTCTTTTTAAAGAGAAGAGCAAATGAATTAATTTTATAGAATGATTTCTGAATCATACTCATATTTCCTGATTAGTCATTTCAATACTTACATAAACATATAGTCCAGTATTTGGGTTGTATTTTCAACATCAGGTTCAGCTACTACATCACCTCAACTTCTATTTCGATAAGAGCAAGGTAATCAAATTGTCCACCAGTTCACCACCTCTGAATGTCATAATGTTGTCTGTTATTAAGCATAGCTCTAGTCACCAGCGTATGTCATGCAAGCCTTGGCACAGCCACCAGATGCAGAAAATGTAGGTTGGCTAACTTGTTGTGAACTTCACACTTATCAGGGATTGGAAATCCCTGCCTGAACTAGAGCTCTGAGTATCGGCTGTGGAATTTCCCGAGCCATCTGACAAAGTGCAGGCATCACTTCAATAGCTCCTGCCAAGCCATAGCAGCGATCCAAACGCCATTTCCTTCTTAGCGTGTCAAGAAGATTGGTGTGTTATCAGCCCACACTAGAATTAAACCACAGAGGTTCAGAGCAGAAATGCGACCATGAAAGCAACGTGCTCGAGTTTTGTCGTGAACAAAAAAGAGGGGACGCATAGTCATTTGTTGTGTTTTCAAAACCAGAAAAGGCCAAGACTTGCCGCATTGATTTTATCTCAAAATCTATAAACAGAAAATGTGGCTGGGCCTTAACAAGACTCTACTGCAGTCAATCAAAGAAGATAACTTTCATAATTAATTTGGGATGTTTGCCTAATTAATATAATTGCAGTATCTTTTTGATCCAGAATTGATGTACTTTGGGTGAAGCTCGAGCACCAATAGGAAATAAAGCCCGACTGCTTGTCATTTGTCTTGGGAACAGGCTGTCTAAGCCCACAAAGATCAGAAAATCTGATTCTTACTGTTTTCTCTTCAAGAAGACTCCTGGGGGCAATGGAAACATATGAGGTTTCATATCAGGTCATTAAATTGTCATGCTTTGTCCTTTGATTTAATTAAAATCTTCTTAGTTATGCAGACTTCTGTGCTGCAAGCTGAAATGGAAATGAATGATAAGATGAATGGTTTAATATAACATCCACAATAGAAAAGACAATTCTATATTTCTTCTTACCTGAGAAGCTAAAATTTGATAATATATTTCTAACTCCACACAATCATCACTGCTCAGTGTTCAGGGTAGCTGCTTGCTTTAGAAAATTAGAAAACATAATTCATAGTTTCTGTACTAGAAATATCACACACACCCCCCAATCCTTTCTCTTTTTCTATCCACCAAATGTTGCTTAAAATGCTATGAAGTTTGAGGGACTGAACAACATCATGCAGATAATTTTGGTGTTTTCATATTTTGCCTAAATAAGCACAAGAGCTGATTGATACTGTTCATAATTCAACATCCTCCTTTTTTATTCCTTTGGTGAGTAGGAAAACACTTAGTCCCATGGCTATAATCTACTTTTTAGTATACCACTAATGATTTATTATAGATGTCTCTCAGGAAGAAGAAGAAGATTCTTTTACATTCTTCCTCTGCTGACTTCAGCTATATAATCAGACATTTTATTTTATTTCCACTGATACCACTAAGTTCTAAAATCTAAGAAAAACATGTGTATTCCTTGATACCACTGGAAACTAACATTCAACACAGATGTTTGCATTCTGCACATTTGCATTCTCCATATGTATTCTATTTTAAAAACCTCTGCTTAGTGTAGATGGCAACCTACTCAATTACTCTCAGAGTATTTTGCTCTTCTAGACATAACATCTGCAATTCAATTAAATGTTTCATCTATTTTCTTCCTATCATTCCAGGATATAAACCTTGATTCTGTTAATCCAGTGTTGATGCTTTTTTTCATTGTGAAAAAAGACATTTTGAAATTCTTTAAAACGACGCCACACTTGAGAAGTGCAAAGAAAACAGAGTATTTTGACTCAGAAAAAGCTACTACAGGATCAGATCAATGATTGCTTCATAATCACAGCTTTTCCCTGGCAGGCAATTAGAGAAGATCATATATGCTGGATTTCTCGGAGGGCACTGAAATGTTCAGTTTCTGTTCCAGTTTTGAGTAAGAAAAAAATTAACAGTTCTGCAGCTTATAATTCTGTGAACAGTCTCCATTTTTAATCTACTTTTTATATAATTTTGTAATAATTTCTGCAAGAACGAGTTGTAGCTTTCAAACAGTGGATTTGCAGGAAAAGATCTCACATGAATTGCTGTGGAGTCGCCCAGCACCAGACAACCTGCAAAGACAGCCCATATATTTACAGGCAGGCTAGGAAATACCTACTTATCTCACATAAATGCTTGTGCAGGCTATTCTGTGTCGCGCTGCCTTTTATAATACTTTGTCATTATGGTATCTAAGCACATCCAGGCATGAATTAAGTGACAGCATTAGTATCTGTCACATTTTCTTTCATTCTCTGACATTTCTTTCTCATAAGGACAGCACTGCACACGGTGGAGGACATTTATCTTTCTAGGTCCATTTGCTTAACGTGTGTCCAGTGCTTGTATGAGTCCATTTACCCTGGAAAGTCAATCTTCCATCTCCAGAGAGGTCCCACTGCTCCAGGAGGTGGTACTCATCTGCTGGACCGGGAGGTGCTGGAGCAGTACGGCTGCCACTCACGGTCCTCCCTCAGGATGTCCCTTGGGGTGGCAGCTCCAGGCTGCTGAGTGCATTCAGTGCTTGGAGGAGCGAGGCAGCAAGCGCAAGGCAGAGCAGGAGAACAGGCAGCAGCCCCGGGATCTCACTCTTGGCAGAGGTTTCACAACACTTTTCTGGTCACTGGCTCCATGCTGCTGCTTGCTACCTTCCCTGGGGACCATCTCCTGGCCCTTTCTTTGAGCTATCTTAAAGGGCAGCTATAAAACCTGGGCTCTGCCTTATATCAAGCAGATTTAATTTCAGAACTCACTATCTGTACAGCCAGACGTGGACTCCCTCTCCAAGCTAACCTTGAACATGGATTAGTTTAGATACAACTTCTGCACCCCAAAATTGTGAGTCCTTTGTCTGGAGTACATGTTTCCTTCCCAGCCTTATCTTCTTAATGCATCGTGCTTTTAGCTTGCTAGACCGACGCACTTTACGTTCAATGTACAAAGGAGAAATTATTCAACCAAACAGCTCACAGAGGAGACAGCCTGTGACAATAGCATCAAGTGTTGATACCGAGGGATTATTATTTTATGATAGAAGCTAGAACAAATTATTTTTTGTGAAAGAAAGTCTGCTTTCTCAAATGCATAAAGTTTATATAATAGTCAGAAATTGGCCAGTTCAGCAGATTTTATACACATAAATGTTATATGTAATATTTTATGTATAAATGTTCCAAGTTTACTCCAGTGTAAAGCTTTCCTTTAAAGAGTAATTCTCACCCCATAATTCACTTTTATGATTTTCTTAGGGCTTTAAGTGTAAAAGCTCAATATGGTTTTGTTTTATTCTTAAAAAAAAAAAAGGCACAGAGCAAGTTAATTTTTACATTGAATCTGCCAAACGCACATTGTCAGATCTGAAGTTAAACATGTCACTTTTGCACACATGCACACACACACACGTGCGCATCCAGATACACAACAGCTTTTTAAGGCTTAATGACAATAGAAATAGTTTCACCCGAGTGGAAGAAGGGAGGGCCCGACTGGAGCCGATGACTGCAGCAGGCTGTGCTCATTCTTGGGCTCCTCTCCAAGCCTCCCTCAGGCCCTCCTGTTTCACATCTCGTGTAAAGATGTTTCTCTCCCCCAGACAGTTTCTCACAAATCTGAAAGTCAGGCTTTCTGCCAGATGCTGGATCTTAGGCCAAGTCCTTTGCCTGACCGTGACCCTTTCCATGTCCTGTCCCTTCCCTTCGGTCTCAACGAGCTACAACAGCCAGCAGCAGGCAGGTTCTTCACTTGTTCTTCCTCTTCCTCTCCTGCCCTGTACACGCAGAGGAGAGGCCTGGCTCCTGCTCAGTCAAACCGTGAGCACACGTTCTCAAGTGTCTTAATATGACCCCAAAAGACAGGAGTTGATGAGGCTAAATGAGAAAATGATATGTTTGGGATGAGATGTTATCAGACCACAACGCAAATTTTGAGCCCTCCCTGGATCCATCAAAGCCAAGGATGGGGCTGCTTCTTTAGAACAGCATGAATGACTAGCAGGGGTGTCCGCATCTTCAATCTCCCCCTTTCTTCAATTGCTGTCCAACTTTCATACATACCATGCAACCAACCCCTTTTTGTCCCCCAATATTCTGTTTTAAACAGAAATTACTCCAAACATTTTCTAGGATCTAAACTATACTTGCTCCCAGAATTGCAAAACCAAAGCCATACGTGGTTTGCGTTACCAGAACTGGCTCCACTAGGATCTCGAGTCCTAATACATTTTCTCCCCATGTAGACTGTGCTGTACTTGGGACCTGCAAAGATTTCTCTTACATTCTGCTTTATATTTAAAAATGTTTTAACTCATGTATGTGCAGCAGAAGAGAAATGCTTTTACCATCAGGATGCCATATGAAAGTGTTTAAATCCCCTGCTCATCCACGCAGGGGTTACAACACAAATAGTGGTGGTGATCACTCCACCGTCACTCCCCCCAGAGTCACTACCATCTTATTGCTCTGACAATTCCATAGTGATGATGCTTAATGAAGTAACACTTCAGGATCAGCCAGTAATGTGGTCCCAAGGCTCTTGGCAATGCGCAAGTACAGAGCGGCTTACAGGATTCCTGCTGCTCTTGAGCAGCTTACACTTTCTGGTGTGAATATTCCTCAGTTATTTTACCATTTTTCTCAACAAGCACATTTATAGAGGTGGATCTAGTTGTGTAAGTCAGTTTTACTAGGAACAGGGAGATTTTTTGCAGTCAAGTGAAGTATGCCCAACTCACCAGGGGCAGCCGTTCAGACTGAGTATCAGAAATGAGAAATCAGCATTGGTCTCATGGGATTGTAGAGGATTCCTCAACTCACTTAGACCCACAATTATCCATGCTGCTCATGTGCTGGTTCGCTTTTCAAGTGAAAAAAATAGTGCTCCCTAAGGCAAAACTGGGTGCAATTCTGTGGATAGTTTACTCCAGGAACTTCTAATCACTGAGAAAGGTTTCGTTTCCATCAAGCTACATAGTACATGTTCGCACGTAGGCATACAACTGATACCCTCAGTATCATCTTATAAAATCATCAATCTGAAACATTGCCTTCACATTTCAGACATTTTACACTGAAAAACCATAAGTAAAAATATGTATTTATGTTTACCACATGCACATCTTCAGGGTTGCAGACATGTCACTGACACCTCTATGCACTCAGCAGCTCTGCCCCAAAAGAGTGTGAGGGAGATCACTCTATCTGTACTGCTTAGGCACTGTTTGGTACCACTCTGCATGATGCTTACTGTCCTGGATCTTTCCTTGAAGCACTTTAATTGCTCATTTGGCGATTGCTGCATATCTGCTAAATGCGGTGTGTGGACATGTAAAGAAAAACATATAAAAGGCACAGCAAAAGAAGTGAGGAAAGGTTGCAAAGGCATCTTAATTTTGACATTTCCTAGCTTATGAGTGACTTCAATCTAGATTTGGTATTTTATTTTATTGTGAAATTCCCATTCTCATTGTAAAGATATTTCTTAGCTACAGATCACAAAAAGTTTGATTTGAAGTGCTCCAAAATGGGAGCACACCTTCCTTCCATCTTTAATTGCTTCTGGATCCAAACCAGAATGACTGGATGGTTTAATGTGTCACCATAACAACAGCTGAGCACTTTGGCTTAAGTATTTTTTCTCTACTCTTTTGTTCGAAGAACCAGTAGCTGAGTCATAGATTTCGCACTCTTATTCTGAAACAGGCTTAATCAGACCAGGACAACCATTTTAGTCTGTTTGTCCTTGGCACACAATAGTCCACAGGCCAAACGTTTCTTTGGTCCCAAGGGGTAGGTCCATCGAAGAAAATACTTTAAAAGCATTTTTATTATTGTGTTATCAGCAGAAAGGCGTGCTTCCGACAAAATGTTGGTAACTTTTGATTTAGTTACTATTTTTTAAAGATTTCATTTCCATTCCTAGAAAATCTTGAATCAACGCAAATAAACACATCTAAGCAACAGATTTGACATATCCATACTTTTTCTAGTACGAAAATAGATTTCTTTTTCTAGTGAGCACAACCACACAGATTTTCAGATGAGCTTTAAAGTCTTGGTTCCTTTACAAACAATTCCTTTACTGGGATCACACGCTGGAAAATGTTTAATAACAAAACCTTTCCTAAAATGCTCATAGTATTTGTAGTAGCAGTCAGACAAGTTTTATCTCTGAAGAATTTAAAACAAGCATAGCAACAAACAAAAGTAGGATTCTTAGTTTTATAAGTATTAAAATTGTGTTTAATCTCTTTGATAACCATGACTTATTAATTTAAAAAATATAAAATGAATCATAAACCTCCACCACAAATTCCTTATACAACCTTCTCTGCATAACTCACATTTTGGGCTTGCAGACGGCAGACACTAAGACACAGCTGGAGACCAAGCTTCTACTTGCTTCCACAATGCAGGTACCGATCTATACAAATAATGTTGAAACACAGTGAAGTAAAAAATCTCAAAGATACATGATGCAATATAATTTGGGAGAGGTTTTCAGCTTTGTCAGATACAAACATCAGGATTAATTTAATGAAGGAGGCCGTTCTGCCATGGTCTATGAATAGCTGTACACGTCAGAACGCTGGGATGCAAGACAAAACATTGGCCAATATCAAACAAAAGTGAACGTGTATCACGCCCTTGTTTATCATGCCACTCCTTTTGAGTGGGTGCATGACATGAATAATTTTTAAATTTCACGTTAGTGATGTCCCTGGTGATATAAAAAGCCAGCATAACATCCTGAGTGCTGGAATCCTAAAGCATTGCTTATGCCTTTGAAAGCTCACTTACATCAGTCCAAATATCGGGTGTGGATATCAGTCAGCGAACTTCTTAAAGGCATTCTCTAGCATATTGTGGATGGATAAGATGTAGACCAGCTCAACACAAATCCTCCTTTGGTCTCCCTACAGATGAGGCCACAGCTGAACACCTGTAGAAAAGATTATGTACAGATGTCCTCAAAGATTCAAACAAAGAAGAGCGTTAAGGAAAACAAGGCACTGTGAATTCAGGAAACTATATTTGGATTGCTGCAGTCGCCAGAGCACTGCAAAAATTAGACTAATTTGTCATCTAGAAAGCCACAAAAGCTAGATCTGTCAAATAAATGTGAACCTCCACCAGCCCTTATCCTGTTTCATGGCTGGAAATAACATTTGATTAAGTAGCTGAGAAGATAAATTGATTAAAAAGTAATAAAATAGCTTGCAAGAATGTAGCAGTGTTTTATCCCAAAACTAACTACGTAGATCTAGAAATTATTTACACACAGAGGGATCATTCACTGCCGTCTTTCAGGGCTAAGGCACAAGCGTTTAAACAGCACATGGCAACATATGTATTCACAAGCATTTTCTCAGACAGACCAATTTGCTCAAAACTCTTGATTTTGAAAGAGCAGCTGCATCTCTAGAACATGTTATGCTGTTTTGAGGCTGCACCTAAACCCGCTTTCAACCCCAGGGTTACCTTGTGCCCACACAGCTCAGACATATGTCCCTACTTTGTGCCAGTACCATTATTTTATCTCCACACCTTGATATGATTATTTACTGACCCATTGAGAAGAATGCTCAAAAGTTATTCTTCTGAAATATTTATTGATTTACTGGCAATTCAGTTACAAATATTTCATTTCAAACATGGTTGTCTTGCTAAATTAGTTGAAAATTTAGGACAAGCTTGTCTGGCTGAGCCAGAGATTAAATCATCAGGGACATATTGAAGTGTGCTCAACAGATCTTTAGAAATGTTAGTGAGATTTCCATGGAGTTAATAGATTCTTATCTTTTCTAGAAGAACTGAAAACGAACAATCAATGCAGAGGAAAAGTCATCCAATTTCAGAGAATGATGGTCCGGGTATTCTTCTCCGACAACCTAATTACAAATTCCTGCTCTGCGTCCGACTCCCTGTTCATACAACACAGGACATTATGAGGCTGTCCGCACTGAACAGTGTGAGTGACTTCAGTAGTAGAGTAACAGAGTGATCCAAGCTCCTAAAATATACAAAACAAAAAAGATGGAGTCCGCGAACCCCACTCTTCCCCAGGAAACCCTTTTGAGGTGGTCATGCGTCATGGGATGCTCCAGCAAATCTCCCAAATGTGACTATGGGAGACCCATCACATGGACTCGGGTTTACTAGCTTATGCCAGAAACTTCAACAGGACCATTCTGTTTAGCCATTAGCAAGCTCCCTGTGATCTCTGCCCACCACAGCTCACACTCTTCTCACCTGGGTGAGAGTCCTTATGAAGGATTGTTCCTAGCTGGCAACGTGGGGAACCAGCCTGTTCCGAGGGGAAAAACCCTGTGGCTTGAACTGTGCTGTGGTGTTTGCCCTCAGAGTGCCAAGGGTCACTACTCAACGCCCTCAAAGGCCATGGTCCATTTTATTCACTAGAATAGCTGTAAGTCACAGCCCCAGAACAAACGCCTTCTATAGCTGCTGAAACACAAATTCAGCATCTTGGGTTTTATTGCTGATGTTTCTGGTGCTGTTAGCATGCAGAGAAGCACAAGGCATAATAGGGAAGTTTTTCCTGCTATGCCCTATTCCCATAACCTTCTTCGCATTTTCTTTAAATCCCAGGCATGCATTTCTCTTCATTATGGAAAATGTATGCTTAATTTAAGGCCCCAAACTGAAATGCTGCTTACAGTAATGCTTTCTTGAGTCTTATTAACTTATGAACTCTTGGTGGGTTGCCCAGCACTCTGAGCAGCTTTTCTGTTATTTTCCAAGCTACATCAAAGTGTTTGTCTCAAGGGCCTGAGGTTTTTTTTTTATATAATTTTCAGTGAGCAAAAGCCTCAAGAATAATTTTTTAATGTTATTCATGTGTGCTGTAACTGCATTTCTCTCTTTGCGCTAAGCTTAGCAGTTCCTCTACACACAGCACAAAGGGGAAACAGTACTTTTACACCAGACACAAGTGATGTACAGGTTATCTGACGTATTATTCCTTCTGGCAACCTTGGGAAGTCAGAAGGTGGCCTCAGCCAAGCAGTGTGAATCTATAGCCAAATCTGTTTCTGTTAAAAAGGCTCGGGGTATTACACAAAATGATAGCAGACTTCAGGTGAACTTCAAGGCACTGCAGAAAATACAGCATAAGCTTTTTCCTACAATAGCCCCTATCATTGCCACACAGAGTAGAACCGCATCCATGAAGAGTATGTCTAAATCCAGAGTTTGCTCTCTAGCTGGCAGCATTCACACCTCAAGATGAACCATGAGCAATACTGATTACTCGGGTGTGCACACTTGGAACAGTGATGGACCTTCTCCTTCTCCTATAAATCCAATTTGTACAACCAACTCTTTTCCCCTCAAAGTACATGAAGCCATCGCTTCAGAGTAAACACATTGCTGACAGGATTTGGAAGGCTTAGAGCAGCATATCTGACAGACTCCAACCTCTTCCTCAGCACATACTAGACAATGTTTAGGTGATCAGTATCCATGAGTTTCCTGAACTGTGCAGGGCAAAATGCACTCAATGACAGTCACTGTCCTGCAGAGACACTCAAGCTTCCCCTGACAGCTGAAGAAGCGGCTGCTTGAGTAAGGGATGCAGGAGCACCAGACAGCCCTTCTGCCTAGATGTGGGTGACGTAGGACCACCGCTGCACACCACAGAGCAACACGTTTGTCTGTGCCCAGATTCAAGCTGACATAGATTTTGCCACTGTATTTTACCTCACAAGTTTCTGGAAAACTTGAGAGCAGGTTATCAGATTTTAATTCTTTCTACTATTTATCGCTGTCCTGACTGGAAGCAAAGCTCTCTTGTTAACCTTTCCAGAAGCGTTGCATGGCTACTGATACAGTGAAGACTTCAAGCAGCAGCAGCACACGATGATGCCAGGAGCTCTGAACACTTATTGCCTCAGCAGGAGACTGCAAACCAAACACAGCAAACCAGCAGCTCTCCTTTCAGCAAACAAACGTCCTGCCTTCGCTTCCCAAGGGATCAGAGCTTCTCAGCCTCTGGCCTCTGATTCTTACAGAAGAAAACTACTTAGATCTATAAGCCCCAGAGATATGTTTGACTGGAAGTGGTCCTTAAAAGCAACCTGGGGTGGACCTAAGTCCACAGTGTGGTTGCTTTATGTTGCTATATGAGGCAAAGAAGTCACAGTGACCTTCTGATGCAACTCCCCATCTAAGGGCAGATTTTGTGCCACCAATAGGCACTACAGGCGCGGATCTGCAAACACCAGGAGGGCTTGCTCTCAAATACATACCACAAACCAGCTACAGACACACGCTTGAGAGGAGTTTGAAGAGAACAATATTATCATTTGTTGCTTTTTTTTCTTTTTTTTTTTTTTTCCCCACAGAGCAAGGGAATGTGGGGGTTAATCAGGATGTGCGCGGTGTGGGTGATGAGAAGACATCGGCTCCCGCAGAACAGAGAGACTCAGCCGAAGCGTGCAGCCCCGTGCCTGGGGCAGCTGCATGCTACTGCCCCGTGCTGCCCCGGAGACCTGCACAAGAAAATGTAGAGGTGCCATCCTGTGGGCCTCCCTTGTGTACCGGGGGATGCGCTCATGGCAGGAGGAGATGAGGTTAGCTGTTCCAAGTTTCACCCCGGGCTGAGCATCCTGCACAGTGCTCTGTAGGGAACACAGCACAGAATCAGCCCTCTCAGCACGGACATTACCCAGACTGGGTGAACTCTGCACCCAGCGAGTCTCAGGCTGAGCTTTGCATCTTACAGCCAGCTCCTTTGGTACTGGCTCGGTGATTTTATGCTGTGTGTAGTGTATTGTAATCCGCTATATATCCCCTTTGCACTGCAGCTGCAAAGAAACACACTTCTTATTTAAAAGTAATTCATTCACTTGGGGCTACAGGCAACCTTAAGTGACCCCAAATGCAGAGGCAGGTAGCAATGACAAGACCTAAACCTGAAGCACGTCAGCGTTAAGGTTTTTGGGGAATTTTGTCTGAACTGGGATGAGAGGATCTGGCTGCAAAGTGTTTGTGGAAGCACAGCGCTCTCAGAAAATGTAACCTATTGAACCCTTCCTAATTAGTAATCAGGCTCCTTTCATTCTTCTGAATTACAAATACCAGCAAGAGATGGAAGGAGAAATTCACACCGAAGCTTTACATCAATTAATTCCAGTAGAACCTCAGAGTTTATGTATTATTAAACCTGCTGTATAATTACAGCAAAGCATCTCACCATTGTTTGTTAGATGTCTTAAGTAACCACTTTTTTCCTACATCACTCCTTCATTTCTTTCACAATTTTACCTGTCATTAAATAGTTCTTTTGGTTTTGTTTTGTTTGGTCATTTTCTGTAAATTTCAGAGTTCTTTGGTACTGATTAGACATCTCTCATCACTAATGTTGTTCTAATATACAGGACCAGACCGTGGCCCCCTTACTCACAACCACCATAAGTTGTGTGACCCTCTGCTGACGTCAGTGTAACCCCTTGTGTGAGCAGCTGTTCACCAACGGAAGGTGTTTCATGACCTGGCATGTGATGTTTTCTTGGTCACGGGCACAATGATACTTCTGATTTCAGAGAACTTTTGAAAAGATAGTGGCTTATTGCTGATTCTGTCATTGAATCTTGACAGTCTTCAAAATAAGCACAGGTAAAAGAAAAATATTTCTATTAGCCCCATTTTATTGATGAGGAAAGGTGGGCAGAGGGATGATGTACCACTTCTAAGCCTTGTTTCATAGGTATTTTAGGAACAAGCTGGAAAGCGACTACAATACTCAGTACTGCGGTTCACGGGCCGTAAGGCAGATTGTCAGGAGACTACTGTCTGCAGCTCCTGGGCTCATGCCTTCTGAGGCCAGGATGAAATCCAGACCTAAGTTGTTCCTATCTATTATTTGTGTATTTATAGGGTGTCAGTGCTGAAGTACTGAAAGGCCAGACTAGCCCGAGGCCACAGACTCAGCATCCAAACGGAGTTCAGATCTCAGGAATTCCTCTGGCCCATTCCCATGCTCCATCCCCTCCTCTGTGTGACATGAAAATAAAAATAAAGCTCAGCCTATCATTATGTCTAGGACTTTTTAGTTTGATATAATAGATATAAGTACATCATCACTGCTGCCAGTATTTACCCATTTTGTCCACATTTCTACAGGAATTTTATGATGCAAAAGAGCAGTGCTGCAATCATATAAATCAGGAGATCTATTTCAGGATTGCCAGGATAAGCCAACTCCATTATCCTTGCTTTGAGTTGACAAGAAGGAAGAAGTAAAACAGTGGTGACAGTCACATCTCTGACTTGCTCAGCAAAGTGCTTGTTCACTGTCTTAGTTCATTCTCACACTCTTTTTTATCCTGTTCAAGACAATAAAAGACGTAGCTTGGGGAAAGAGTGAGGTAGTAGAAGAGGGGAACAGATGGATTTTTTTTGGTATTTTTTGTTGCCCTAACTGATTATTTCTTTTTAGTAATAAGAATCATGTGAGCCGTGAAGGTGATCTTTTATACAAGTTTTGCACACTACAGGGACTTGGCAACCTTAGATCAAAATCTGCTGGAGGATCTAGAAAAGTTAACTCCTTTGTTGTCCTCTTGCCTAATCCACAGGTAAAACCAGAGAGAACAGGTTTCACCTATTCAAGCATCCCTGACTGTATCTGAGTCAGTTGTCAGTGTTCCCTTACAGTTAACAGAAAGAAGTGAGCATCTCAGGGAATGAAAGCCAGGCAAATCTTACTCTAATGTTTCTTTCTCTCCACTAGTTATGTAGGGGTTTTCATGTCTGCCTTAAACATGGTTTTCTATGCTAAAGTCCTATGAGACAAATCCCAACCTGAGTCACCACATCTTAATCAGCGTTATCCTTATCGTTTCTGGATTATGAACAGTTTAACACAAGGCATGAAGTGTATAAACCTTCATTTTATTTGTTTTAAATAAATATTGCAGTTTACCGTTTCCCTTTTCTCCCTGAATGGCTCCACCCCAAGAGCCCAACACAGTAGGTATTGCTCAGCCACAATTTCACTTTAATGAGTAAGAAAGGAGGGCCAAAGACCTGAAGAGCTCACAGAGCTTCTCTGACCTCCTGTCTTTTAACTTTTCTCCTTATTCTTCTCTCTCACCTAAGCTCTCATCACCATCTACAGCTTTTAGCAGCTGGTGGCCATGATAAAACAGGTCAGCTGCTGAAATTCTTCAGATAACTTTTGACAGTCAATTTGAATCAACAGTCCACAGGAATAGTGCATTTCTGAAAGCCACACTCAGTTTATACCCCAGTGCAAATGGCTAATGTTCAAATATGTCAAACAGCTCAGGATTAACTGTACTGGAAAGTATGAATTTAATTTCCTCTGTTTAAGAATTAGAAAAGAAGCTTGTTTTTAAACTTCACAGTTGCAGAATAGTCATTTGATTTTACTTTAGAGTTATTTTCTGCAGGGTGGGGGAGTGGATACCACATACAGCATTAATTTAACAACATGCTTAAGTGCACACATAGTTTTAAGCGAGTAAGTATCCCTAACGAAGTAAAGAACGTTGTACTATACTTCACAAGGCAAGACCTGAAAGTCTGAAAAATCATTTTAACTTTTTTTTTCCCCCAGAGAAAAAGCAATAGAAAAACACTTATTTCTTTAAAACCTATTCATGCAGTAACTAATGGCTTGACTTTGGACTGCGGCACTGTCTCGATAAACTTTCTTTCCAAGGTACTGCTTAGTTTACTGCAGGACAGGAAGAAAGCGAGCGAGCGAGCGAGATTGACACAGTGTTGTGTTTGAGGCCAGATTACCCAGAGGCAGAAAGCGGTGGGCAGCCTTCCTCGGGACCCTGTTCCAGTGACATAGTATGTCTTTTCATTAGAGAAAAACTGCTTTCAAAGGCATCATAGCAACTCCTGAAGGACTCTCTGACTTTCAAAAATGGGACAGAGAGTTACTGTTTAACACTGAAATACTATTTATTAGATAAACATTACATTTAAATAGCAAGAAAACACATGATACCATTGCAAAAGTTAATGTATTTTCTTTGCTGCAGCTTTGTCTTTCATGTTACTTTTCTTGAAGAAAGAGTTTCTATCGGAGCAAAGGTTCAAAAAGCACCAGTAATATAAACTGCAATTTACTTGCTCAGTAATAGCGTGTATTCTCCACACCACCACATCACTGATTTCAGTGTTTACTCCTGAATAACTGTTTTCTTTTTCACAACTCCAGGACCTTCTCGTTGGTGCAGGACGAAAGCAAAAACTTCTCTGTGTGTGACATCAGCCTGCAGCCACAGCAATGCATGTCATCTTACATGCAACCTTTCGGGCTAAATTCTGCTCTTAATTATACTTGATTCATGCTGTTGGCTTGCATACTTCTGCAGAAATTTAAGAGCGGAAAGAGATCTATTGCAAGACTGTTACTGGTACAGCTCTGCTCCCATGCTAATCTTACTTCACTGGCTTCGACCAAGTTGCTCCTGATTTATATTAGTTTACCAGAGATCAGGTTCAAGCATGAAAATTATTGAGAAATAATTGACCTTTATTCAAAATAAAAATATTTTTCCTCATTAATCAGGAAAGGCTATGGAAAAAGTAAAGAAGTGACTTTACATTTGCTGATATGTGGGAACATTTGCCCAAGTACTAAATCCCCCTTTAAAGAAAAATAACATGTGCTAAAGCTTTAAAAGGAGTCCAAACAGAGGATTAATTGAGGAGATTGATTTCAGTTCTCCCCACCCTAATTTAATAGGCTTTTTCCCAACTGGGTTTTCAGGAGTTTGGTCTTTTAAACCACTTGTTCTTAACAGCAGTAAGGAAGAAATCTGGGAATTGATTTATCGTGAGGATTTTCCATTGTACTCAATGGCCATGTCGTACGGCCTCTTTTTGCATACTTTCTAGCTAATACGAATCTGTTAGAGTTTATACTTCGCATCTACTACTATCATATATCTTACTTAGACGTTAAACACAAAAGACCTGGAGCCTGTATTAAAAAAAAAGAACATTTCATGCCGATATTTTACTGCAACACATAGCTCTTACTTTCAGGTTGC
Source organism: Psophia crepitans (assembly GCA_013399095.1). Classification (NCBI taxonomy): domain Eukaryota; kingdom Metazoa; phylum Chordata; class Aves; order Gruiformes; family Psophiidae; genus Psophia; species Psophia crepitans. The sequence goes on from VWZZ01003056.1 coordinate 15,502, forward strand.
TTGGGACCGTAACTTGCTCATACACCACTGTGCTTTAGAACTGTTGTGTATTAGCCGGGGACTATAGATTTAGATTGAACCTGAGAACTAAAAATCTTCCATAATAAATGTACTGTTTGACCACAGACCAAATCCTGACTTGGTTTTGGGTCATAAAGGTACAAGTCCCTCATCAATCAAGTTCTTTTTGAACTCATCTAATTCCAGGACATTAACTCTTAAGAGCCCCAGGAGCCAAAACAGAGAGGAAATTACTCCTTTTAACAGAGGATGCTCTTGTAACTGCAGCACGGTGACCCACCGACAAAGACAGCTGTGTCCCACACCGCAGGAGCAGGGGCTCAGGGCAACTCTGCCCAGGGAGCTACGTCTACTCTTGGTCATGTCACAGGTGGAGACAAGCAGTTGGAGGCAGCTAGTTCTCCACGTTGCTCTAACCTCCTGCTATTTAAAGCTCTGGCGCAGAGCAATCTGATCCGGCTTTGCTGCAGCTCCGCTGGCGGATTTGGTCCTGCTCTGCACACGCCGGTGTAACTCGGTCCAGAGTCAGACACACCAGGCCAGATCCTTGGCTGCGTTTGCAGACCACACACCCAGCAGGCTTAGCCTTACATCAGCTAGTAACAGCTAGAGCTGGTCAAAAACCAGGAGGGGAATACTCCTTTTTTGTTAACAGCATAATTTTTAATTGTGAAAATGTTCCTCCGGGTTTATTTAAGCCACAAGAGATCAGAACAGCAGGCAGGGGATCAGCTCCCCAGAAGAGTATCCCAGGCACACCCCTTTCTCTCCAGGAACAGATATGCCCATACCATGGCCAGAATTTGCTGACTCTGTGATGCAAAGCACATGATCTGGCCCCTACACTACATTTTCTGTCTAAGTTGTACCTAGAATTTATGAAACTCTGGTGATTTTTTTTCCCTCTGTTCTGTTTTAGATCAGGCTGAGAATTCATCTGAGCATTCAGAGATTTTTAATATTGTCTTTTTCTGGCTAAACAGACATAATGTTTTATTATTTTCCCACATTGTAGGCTTTCCAAAAAGTACTGCTTTTATAAGTATAAATGTAAGAAAAGAGAGACAAAATGGGTAATTATATGTCCTATCCTTTCTTATCAAAGCTGGATGTTGGAAAAGAGGGAGAAATTGAGAATAAAATTTATTGTAGACATTATTTCTCATCTCAGCTGAATGTCTTCCAACCAAGCTTCCTCTCCCAAACCTTGTGATTTCAAAGACTGTGTGATACATCTTATATGCAAGAATTATTTTTTTTGTATATGGGGGTTTTTTTACAATGCAAGAAAATAATGTTTCCAGTCTACCTCAAATACCAGGGAAAAAAAGTGTGTTCAGTGACAGCTCCCAGAAGTACAGCTGCATTATGATTGTACAGAGAATTTAAAATGCCTGGCCTGCCTATAGAGAGCAGCTGGAGGACCAAAAAAACCAAACCAAAACCCAAAAACTATTCCTACAGGAACCTGAAGAAAAGCACAATTAGTGGATGTTCTCACTTACTCTCCAAAAGCTATAGCATGTGCTCCTTTCCCCAGGACATATATTAGTGATCTCAAAGGAGCATTTGCCTGTCACATTACACCCTGGAGCTTTGAATCAATATTTACCCACTCCTGTCAACCTCAAGCACTTAAAAGTCATGACTCCTACCCCAGGCCAGTATGTGATGAGCTCTCAAAGACTTAGATGCTTTTCTGGCTTTTTCATTAGAAAGTTTAAATCATATTTTTAGACCGTATCTTCCCTTGCCAGATATCCATACGGTATTTACAGTGCTGCCAGCTCCAGAATATTGGGAATATTGAGAAATACTTTTGGAAGTTCTTTACAAGAACTCCACTTGGGAGCTCCACCTGTGGTCAGGGGCTTTGTTTGGGCATTATGACTCCCTCAGTTTCATGTCAATTCAGTGATGTTCACCCCCACATCTACACCTAAACTTTGCGAGCAGCTCAGCCCAGAGAGTAAGCACGTGCTCCCCAGCTATAGATCAGTTCATCCCCCAGCCTCACATCTGTTTCTTGACCTAGCATCACCCCTGCTCCTTCTGCAGTGTTGGAGCCTCCACGTCTGATGGGGTCAGTTCAGGGAGGCTTCAGCTCCCTCCCCTCCTCCTTGTCCTGAAGAGGGATGGAGTCTGTGGCAGATGCCTTCTTCTGAGACAGTAAGATGAGAAGAACAGGGATGGGGCACCAAGCATCACAGTCCTTCTGAACTGCTGGGTCTTTTCCTGATCCCCTCTTCTTCTTCCCTCCTGTGGGGTTAATATAGGGTTCTCCCTCTTCCATATTCCTACAGAAAATATCATCAGTTCACGCACAACAGGGGGGAGTCCTGTGGGCTGCCCCGCTGGATTCCCCCTGGCTGCGAGGACATGGCAGAGGCAGCTAGCCAGGATTGCAGAGCATGCAAGGGCTGTGACCTCCTACTCCACTGGGACCTCCGTGTCTGCTGGACATGCTTTTGCTACCAAGAAGTCTTAAAACAGGGTGACACTATTTCTTCCCACCTGTCTTGAGGAGCTCCAGTTGGGCTGGTGACATTCAATCCCTCTAGCAGGAGATCTGTTCTGTTGAGAGCTGCTTTCCGGTGACTTCTTTTTGTCTCTTCAGCTAGACATTCCCTGGCATTCCCTTTCATAAAATATTCACTTTATCACTGTTTCTCATTACTTTTAGTGACTGAGCTGTACTTAAACATGCAGCTATTGGTTACACTCACCATTCAATACTGAAGTGGTAAAATCGGCTACTCAGTCATTCACAAAAGAGGCAAGCTTGAAGTTTGTCCTTGGTCTCTGAGACAGATCATTGAAGTTCTTAGTATAAATTACAGTTATATGATTCAGTTATAATCAGCTACTGGATTTTCACAGATTCACAGACTGGTAGGGACCTCTGGAGATCATCTAGTCCAACCCCACTGCTGGAGCAGGATCACCTAGAGCAGGTTGCACAGGATCGCATCCAGGTGGGTTCTGAATATCTCCAGAGAAGGAGACTCCACAGCCTCTCTGGGCAGCCTGTGCCAGTGCTCTGTCACCCTCACAGTGAAGAAGCTGTTCCTCATGCTGTGATGGAATTTCCTGTGTGCCAGTTTGTGCCCATTGTCCCTCATTCTGTCACTGGGCACCACTGAGAAGAGACTGGCCCCATCCTCTCGACATCCACCCTTTAGATATTTATAAGCATTGATAAGATCCCCTCTTAGCCTTCTGTTCTCCATGCTAAACAGACCCAGCTCTCTCAGCCGTTCCTCATACAAGAGATGCCCCAGTACCCTATCATCTTTGTAGCCCTCCGCAGGACTCCAGTTACCCCAGCATCAGTGAGAAAATAAGGAAATATAAATTAAAACAATGTAATTTTCACCCCTGCATTTAGGCACAGAGTGTAGATCAAATTCCTTTAATGAAAACTCTACAGGATGACTCGGGCGTTATGAGTTAAGCCAAACCCAGAGGTTCATATGAAAGATCATGTACCTCATTGAAATTCATATTTGAAGCGAATGTGTGGTTTGGATTTGAGCTTAACATGGGATAGACTTTTCACATTTTCACAGCTCCTCTGTGTCTCTTTTGTGGTAACATGTTGGCTTTCTGATACTACAGCATTTCACAGGTAAGAAAGAGGAGGAATGGTTACCTCTTCATGAGTATAAATTCTACCTAGTCAATGTTATGAAGCACAATGAACACTTCCACATGTCAGTATCTTTAAAACTAGGTTCAGCCTTTTGAGTAAGGCTGAAGAGGGAATAGCTGGGGAAGAGTGTTGCTGCATCCCAAATTGCAATGGTCTGACCTATATTTTAGTATCTGGGAAACTATGAAGAACATCCAGGCGTTGGAGGTCCCCATAAGATTCAGAGCAAAGAAAATGGAAGTCCTACATGAAATCAGGATGAAACACTCAGAGAGTCAGGAAACCTGACAATCTAGAGACAATTGCCTGAAAAAAGGCAGGGAGAGAAAAATAGAGAAACAGGTTGTCTATGAAATAGGAGTAACAGTTAAGAAGTTTGCTACTGCTGACTGGAGCAGCAATAGGACAAGATAAGCTTATGGTGAGAAATTCTGTAGGCTCTGGTTACCCTTTTTATCTTGGAGGTTATTCTTTATGTATTTTCTTCATTCACTTGGTCCTATGGACTGTATTAGCAACCTTACATCTTTCATGATTACAAAGAAGTTCTACTTAAGTTATTTACACCTTTTCATCTCTGGAAGGCCTACTAAAGGACTCCGTGACTTGTATGCAGGGTGTGAAGACTCGCACCCATCCCAGAGATTCAGGGGCAAAGTCACAGAGAGCAGAGCTCTCCACCATGGCGATGTATAACCAGGAATCAGAGGAGCCGAGTGAAGCAGAATAGCTCCAACAATATTGCACAACGGCATCGATTTCGATGATTGTTTCAAGATTTATCTCAACTGTGTCATCTCCCCCTCCTTGAATGTATTTACCGGTACACTTTCTTCTCGCCCTTCACCGCACCTTCTGCAAGCCTGTGGCATCGAAGAAGTATCATTTTGCATCCTGATAGTAACTCAGCGTCTCAAAGGTACCTGTGCACAAGGTTGACTTTTTCCAATTGAATTGGGAAGGGAAGCAGGTAAAGAAAGCCAAGCCAGAAATTTTCTGGCAGTGAAGAGAGTAGCATTGTTTCTACTAGATTCTGTTTTCCAGGTAAAATTCTGCTTCCAGAGTAACACAGCCACTTCTCTCTGACCTGAGCAGGAGTCCTGGGTGAGTATCTGAGGGCAGAGTTTATCCTCTTGATTTTTTTGTGTATCAAGGAGAGACAAACTGGTTGTTCCAGGATTGCCAGGTTCAAACTAATGCACCAAACATACCCACTACTTTATAGAAATTTTGTGCATGTTCACTTACAGATTACCTTGCACCCTGTATTTCACTTTTGCTTGTGAAACAAAAGGGAAAAAAAAAAAGGAGCATGCTTCTCTTCCATCCCATTTCTGTGACCAGTAAATCAGACTTCAGAGAGCCCATAATTTTTGCTCATGAGAGGCTGATAAAACCAGTTCTAGACACAGCGCTGCACCCCTCATTTTTCAATGCTCTCTTCCTGGAATGGAATCTGTCACTCAGGCACCCTGGTCCCAGCAGGCACCTCCTGACAGCGACACATGCAGCAGCAGAGGTGCTGAGCAAGCAGGTGGTAGTGGGACGGTATGTCAGGGGTGGGAACCTAATTGCAAATGTTGCAGAATGAGGTAAAAATGAGATCCCACCTCTTTCCTAATCGGATCTCAGATACATGCCTAAGCGGTTGCATGAATGACAACCGGAAACCTCAGCTGGATTTCGACACTTAAGCTATCCCTTTGGCTCTCAGTGCCTCACTCTTCATTATTTTAAAGATGTCCTGCAGTGATTATCCATTATTTATTTAATAGCTTCTTGTTTAAAGCACTTGGCTAAGTGACAGACAGAATACAGTGATGTCCCTGAATGGAGTAACGAGTGAGTAAGGGAGAACAAAACTCTTCGCTCTTGCTGCTATAGCCGTATCACCACGCAGAAAGGAGAGTGAGACTCCTGAGGCCGGGGAGAGCGAGCAAAGCTGCAGCGCGACTGCGCTGCCCAGGGGCACGGGCAGCTCCCAGCCAAGGGTGAGGCTCTGGCCTGCGTCTCAGACTTCAGCATGCTCATGCAGCGGGAATTAAACCGTCACTAGTAAAACAAGAAACAGTGCTGGGAAGGCTGATAACCCCAGGTCTCTAGCTGTCTTTTCTTATACCTGTATTCCCACACTCCTCCTCAAGCCTCGCACACCCTCCGTGGCCAGATGAATGGTTACTTTCCTGCCCAGCACCCTGTGCCCAGTTTCCCCAGCACAGTTTTCAGGTCATTCCTCTGCGAGGTAGGAGATATGAATTTCAGCCCTTAAGCTGTGGATGGAAGAGAAGCAAGGTAGCCAAGCCTCAGGTTAGTGTTCTGGTGACCAGGCTGACATACGAAAGATGGGAATCACACTCTCCACCATCAGCTGTGTGGATCTGGGCCTGAACTTCTTCCAAATGGCATGCACCTCCTTGCCTTTCCAAACCCAGACTGCCTTTTAGCAAGTACCGATGCAGACACACATTTTCTAAAGAGAGTGCTCTCCTCATTGTCTTGATATTGTCTGCAACGTCTTTGACCAAGTCTTAACTTCAAAAGTCTATGGATTAGAAAAGAAAATGCTTTCACTTAATGAATGCCATTTCTTCTCTCTTTCTCCCCTTTTAAAATCTGTTTTCATTTTGTGTGTGCGTGCTAGCTACATTTGATAAATCATGAGCTAGGGGTCAGCGAGATATTGCAGTGGTTTGACATAGATTTGACAAGTACTGACTAATCCTGACAGATTTCCCACTGATTACATTTCAAGATACAGTTTCACCACTGGATGAAAGAATAGGGACTTTGTAAGATACCTTTGTGGGTGAGCAAATTTCTCAGATTAGTACAGTAAGAAAAATTAAAAGGATCCCAGCTAACACAGACACAAGAAAATACTGTTATCTAAGTGCGAAGGAAATGTGCTGAAAGATTTTACAAAGGGTTGTGATTCTGTAATTTTTGTACCCAATTTTAAGGGCATTGTCTCAGGTGCTTTACTTTGATGCACAGAATAAAATCAAACTGTACTCTAGAGAATCTCAAAATAATCTGAAGAATTCAGTCAGTCCTGAGAAATTTGCTCTCCAATTAGTTTAAACTGGCCAAATAATTCAGTGTGAGTTTGCTAAATCTTGCTTCACTGACTCGAGTGTTTTGACTTTCCGGAGTTTCCGTTATATCAGGTTTAACTACATAAAGTGCAAGCAAAGAAATATAAGGCATATTTAGCTGACAAATCAGGTGACTTGACATATTTTCACATGTCAACCTTGACAGACAGATAGGCAGTGCCTGAGAAAATGACACCTCCAAAGGAAGAGGGATGCCTCTTTACATGCAGTACCTCAGCTTACTTAATTGTTGACATTTCACAGAGGCAATTAATATACAATGAACCTTACAGGATGGAGAATGAAAAAGTACAAAAATTTGGCAACATTCCCCTCTAACTAGACCTGGAGAGGGACTTAGTGCTAATGGGAGCTGTCAGGGCTGTAGCAAATTGTGTTGTGACACTCCATGGAAGAGAAGAAACCTGAAAAATAGATCAGTGCTTTATTATCAACTGCCTGTGTTGCATCTTCAGTGAAGATACTTGATATCTGAATCTGGCAAATACTGGGGGGAAAAAAGAACAAGAATTCTAATTCTGTAAACATTTCTGATTTTGAGAAATGCTGCCCACTCGTTATTCCCTTTTCCTTCTGTTCGATTTCTGCCTCTTTACCATATCCAAAAAACATCCTTTGATTTATTTACTCGCGGCTTTTATGTTTCTGTGAACTCCCATGTTACCAAGTCTTACAACTTAAATGTTTTCTGAAAATGCATTTCAAAGTAATTTCAAACCGCTAAAGGAAGCAGAATCTTAAATTTGCCTCTATGCACACAAGCAGCATAGTGCCTTTACCCAATAAGAAAACAGAAACGTCATGCAGCCTAATATGTAGGAACACAAACAATTTGAATAATGAACAACGAATACTGAAAACTGGATATGCATTTAAAACACAGAAAGCAAATGTATTGCATGCTTTGAATATTATAAATCTGAACAACTTTTACTTTTATTTCTTTCAAAAATTTCTTACAACAAATGCTGAAAATCATTCACTCACACAAAGACCCAATAAAATGTATTTTGTCTAGCAGAGCGGAGAGAGAAAAGAAATACTTCTGATGACATTACCATTTCTGTCTCACGTTAGAGGTCTAGCTAAAATGCTATTTGAATCTGAATTAATTCTATTCCCTCTTTTCATTTTTCAAAACAAATCTATTTAGGCAAACATGTTGACGGAATAGAGTTTTCCATTTGTGTGCATATTATCTGCAAACTTTACCTTTATGGCTTCTAGACAGATTGTTACAATACATGTTGCTGAGGCAAAAAGACCTAAAAAACCATGAGACAACTCATATCTAAACCGTAGCCCTAATCATTTCTGAAAGCATATTCCCAGTACATGAATTTCAAATCTACCTAAATATTTGCACTCTGTGTATTACCGCACTCATCCTATCAGCATCAAAACAATGTCATGTGAGGTTATTATTTGCAACTATTAGCTGCATTCAGTTATATAGCTTGAATCGTGATTGCTTGCAGAGAACACTTCATCCCTGGTGTTAAAGAAAAAATCCTCTGACTTTATCAATCCTTCTGAAATACTTGGTGAATTTGGAAAAGAAACACAATTTGCTCCGTTAGTGACCTCCCAGTTTACTTCTTCAGGTGTAAGGCCATTTCATTCCTTTCATTTTTAGCGTGATATTTCAAGACAGCAATCACACATTTTGGGAACTGCTGTGAAGATCAGACTTCACTTTAGCCTGAGCCTGATTGACTGAGAAATTATTTCATTCACAGTGGTTTTGATGAAGACTAATACTGACATTTCAGTTGTTTCCTGGAGATACTCTTTCTAGTTATATTACATAACTGAAGACAAAAGGAGATTTTCCATTGATTTAAAATGTTTAACGGGTCATGGAAATAAAAAAAAACCCAATCAATAAAGTCAAAACACCATAAAATTTGCAAAACCAAATTCTTACAGTGATGTAGATTTATCCATGCTCATTTTACATCTAGATTCTGGGCAGCACTTCACATATTTAAAAAAATAAACAAAGAAAAAACCCCCACACAAATTAAGCTAAAAATGAATCCAGTATGGGAATTAAATCTTTAAATAGTTTTTAAGAATGTGTTTTAATTTTTGTAACACTGGTGCATCAGTCACATAATAGTGGAGGAGAGTAAAATCTGTAATCATAACAGCATCCTTGCATTAGATGGAAGTAATGGAGAAAAATAGGAAGTATTTCAGGCAGCAAATGTCATCTGTGTCCCCATACGTGAACAGTCGCTAGCAGATTACACTTTTGTACAATCATTACTCAGTGCCTCAATCAGGCTACTCACATTTTAATTTCAATTTGATTTAATTGCAAGAATTGTAATTTCAAAAGAAATTATCAGTACAGAATCCAATAGTGTTTTATCTTAATTACAGCTTATTCTTCATGTCATCTATTCTTCTCTGAAGATGATGAATAATTGATTACATGATTTGCTACAATTATTTGATGAATAATCAATGGTATTCAATCAATTTGTTTAGCGATTGTACTTTGCAATTTACATTTAAGTAAATGATTAAGATCTGCACAGTTAAATAACGAACTGTGTTTAAATAATGTTAAAACCGTAACACAGTGAAACAAAAGCTAATCAAGTTAGGGTTGTGATTTACACTTGTGCCATTATAGAGAAGGAAAAGGACAAATGGTATGGAGTATTATCCTTAACTTCCAACACCCTGGCTTCCCAAAGTGTAATTTTTCAATAAATTGAATTTAATAAAAACAAAAGATTCTTAAAACCATCATGGGTATTTATCCAAAATAATATTTATTGCCTTCTATCAGATTCTCTCTGTGCAGTACTGATAAATCTAGGTTGATCTTATGAAATGGCTAATCATCGAGTGTCTCAGTGGACATGGGATCAGTCAAACGCTCTCAAAGCTGTTTCATCTCTCAAAGTGGGGACAACAGAAGGCTGCTCAATCTCCGTGTCTCTTGTTCAAACTGAAACACCTCCAGGCAATGAAATGGCCACACTCTTGGGGAAAACACTGTGAAGACTCCATGGCATACAGGTAGGAGGCTAATGCCTGGTGGCACTGCGAGACAGACATGCAAAGGACCACTGGGTTTCTGAGTATTCATCTGGAACTAGAAAAATGCAGGGAGTTTTGTCATTATTTCTTCAATAAAAGATTCATCTGAGACCACTCAGAAGGCAGAGTACAATCATCCACGGCTGGAATAGCTACAGAAACATTGGGATGTCTTCCAGGAGCAGCTCCAAATGTCATTGCAACTAGCAGGACTGACTCCAGCTCCAGCAGGAGGGAGCACACGGCACAACAGTGGATCTCAGAAACAAGACTGGGATTACTTATCTGTATTGTAAACCAAATGTTGCTCTTTACATTGCAGTCAAGTTGCCCATTTTATCTTAGTCCATAGGAGGTATCTAGATTAGAACTGATGGAGAAGTCTGTGATCAGGGAATGAAGACTTTGTGTAAGAATCATAGTATCGTTTTGGTTGGAAAAGACCTTTAAGATCATCAGGTCCAACCATTAACCCAGCACTGCCAAGTCCACTACTAAACCATGTCCCTAAGCGCTGTGTCTCTGCGTGCTTTAAATACCTCCAGGGATGGTGACTCAATCATTTCCCTGGACAGTCTGTTCCAATGCTTGACAGTCCTTGTGGTGAAGAAAATTTTTCAAAATCCAACCTAAACCTCCCCTGGCGCAACTTGAGGCCATTTCCTCTTGTCCTGTCACTTGTTATTTGGGAGAAGAGACCAACCTCCACCTAGCTAGTCTTCTTTCAGGTGGTTGTAGAGAGCGATAAGGTTGACATTGTAGTTCAGGTAGAGAGGACATAGAGAATTACTGGGGAAGATGTCTGGGAATGAAACCCATAAGGAACTTTTTAGGCAGGCCATGCAAGGATTCAGCTGGCTGTTAAGCAGAGATTAGGAAGGACCATATATTTGAAAAAGTTATGGAGGCAAAAGATAAGGCTAACACAAACAAACAAACAAAACCCCAAACAAACAAATAAACAAAAAGGCAGAAATCAGCAGGAGAGTCCTTATACAAAAATCAAAGGCTTTTGCAAAAACAAATCAGGAGAGCCTGTTCAACAATACTTGAACTGGAAAACCCAAGAAGCCACCTTCTCTCCCAAATGCAAGCATGCATTCCAGTTCTGTCCTGACCCTGTATCAGGATGCAATTCCCTCCCTTCATGTGCGCTATATCCAGGTTTACGTGGGAAAAGAAATGAAACCTGGGTGCTGAGATGGGGTCTCAGTACTCCTCAGCCTGTCCCTGATTCCAGTGACTGGTGGCCAGGTATCCAACTACCCTGCAAAGACCGCCCAGCACTCGGAGTAGGTTTGATGTGGATTGTTGAGACTCTTGAGGATGGAGAGAAGAAAAGCTGTATGCCTGCTGAGGTAGTGGGGAAAGCAACCCTCTTAACCAATGACATTTTGAAAACTCACTCTTAAGACTGTTTTTTAAAAGCTAAAACTAGAGAACTGATAAAGAACGTGTTACTGGTTACATGCCAAAGAAAAGACTTGGGTTTAGAAGAATAAGCATTTGAAAATTTATGCCTAATTGCTTCTGGCAGTCCACATGACTTGATTCCACTTGAAGTGGATAAGAAACACCGAACACAGAACTAGAACAAGGTGCTCTTGTTGACATTAATCATTGATGTACTTCTATACAGCTTTTTGTCTGAAAAGCTCAAGTGCTGCACAAACATTAACTCAGCTTTACAAGATCCATGTGGTGTACAACAGTTTTATTCTCAGCCTGCGAAAAGGGAAACTGAGGCATTTCACTGCTACTTAGAAGTACAAACAGGAAAAGAACAACCATTGTACCCATTGTGGGCTTCCTTCCTAAAGAAAGACTAAGAAATAAAAAGGGAAAGGATAAACCCAAGGCACAGTGTTGTATAAAGTGAGTAGCAGAAGTCAAAGCAGTGCTCCTCCCCAAAAATTCCCAAATGATCCCAGAATCTGGTCTTTGCTTTACATCACAGAGAAAAGCTAAAACAAACCAAAACAGTCCAATCTGACCTTGCAAAAAATTTACATCTCGCCCCTAATCTAACGCAAATTTTGTTCTGCATTCACAGTAACAACACCACGTAGATACCTGTGGGGTGGCCTGGTGCCAGTATAAAAATCACTAAGCTTCAGTCAAGCTCTCCATCTCCAGTCATGGCCTTTTTCTATTCTGCAATACTTAAACTGCTCGAGTAGTTAAACAGCGTAGTCTGACCTGTAGCTTCTGCACCGCCTGAATCCAGCCGCTCTAGATCATGGGATCAGAGTTGGAAGAGACCTCTGGGGGCCATCTGGTCCAGCCACCTCTTCAAAGCTGGGCTAATCTCAACACTACATCAGTGATAAATTATATTTTTGCTCCCTAACTATGTTTGTTTACCTACCTGCAGTTGCAGTCACAACTCTGTATGTAAGTTTTACACAAATCCAGTTTTATGCAACCTCTTACCTATCAAGAGCTAGCTAGTCCTTTCAATAGGAAAACATGGGGTACTTAAAGATAATAAGAAATATTTAAAGGATCACTGGAAGAGGTAGGATTGGAAAAGAAAGTCTGATGGACCACTCTAGGCATTTCCTGACTGTAGAATACATTTTAGAATATGTTTTTCGTACAATAGGTAGCAGCGCCATAGAAGTTGGGAGGGGTTACTATGTTAAGGTAACAAAGCTGGGACTCAACCCGCTTTTAAACTTGCTTATCAGTAGTTGATATGGGTTTTTTCCTTGCGTAAATATTTTTGAAATATTTAATAGAAGTTTAAGATACACAAATAGGTATTGTAACTCTGGGCCTTTTTTCTGTACAAGTTTTCCTTATATTTTCTCTCAACCCACTCCACTGGCAGAGTAGACCCCATCCTCAAAATTACCTGGACTTCCAGTGAACGAAAAGTGCGGGCAGCTAAAAACTGCAAACAGTACCTGAGGACAGAGTGCAACAAAATCACAGGGGAGCCAAGCAGCTCCCACAGAAAGTGCAAAAAAAAATTGATGGAGAATATTATAGCTCCTCCCCAGTACTTGCATTTGTGGATTGAATTTTTAATCCTATTTCCCAGTGTTTGTAGGGTTACAGGCATATTTTCTCCCTGACACAAACAAAGAGAAAATGGACTGGACTATTTCATCAGGACTACAGTTGGTAACTTGGATATTCTTTATTTCTGTCCATGTTGTGAAAAACAGAGCAGTTGTAACACTATTAAAGCAGTTATGCCAGATTTGCATTGCAGACATGGCTGTAGAACGGGCAAATTACATTATTGTAGCTAACTTTCCAGGCTACCCATATGGTTAAGTAGAAACTAAGAGTTTATAGCTTAATTAGAGGCATTTGTAAGTGAGGATCAGATAAACAGATATACAACTTAAAAGAGTGCATTGGCCATAAATTCTTTCATTCCAGATTCAGATCTGCTAATATATGACTGTAAACACCTTTGACAAGGTTATTTAAAAGCCAAGCAATCTTATTCCCTATGCCTTTGGAACCTGGAAGAAGTAGACGACAGAAATCACGCGATGCTGCCAGCACAGCCTCAACGTATTTAGGTCTTAGCGGTAAGTGCCACAGAAATGCTTGGCTGGGTGGCAGGGACGAACACGGGACAAGGGACAAACACCTCTGTGGCAGCAGATGGCTACCAGCAGCCCTTTTGCCACCTTCTCCACTCTTTTCTTTGTATTCCTTTTAGAACGTATTCATTTTTTTCCTACTTCATCCTTAATTTTTTTTTACCTTAAATAGTAGGAGACATCCACATTCATTTGGGCGGAAGAAGTGATGGAGGCTTCTTTCCATGAGGTTTCACCTGTCTGTACAAGCGCCTCTGTTTTCTCCCTGAAAACATCCACGCGGATGCAGCCTGGAAGTGCGTATTTTCAGCCTTGGCGAAGATTCGAAAGGAAGCGCCCAGCAACGCGATGGAGACGCCACATCCAGGCTGCGAGGGACGGGCAGAGCAGAGCACCCGGGGTTGGGGTTGCCGCTGAAACTTCTGAGGGGATAAGTAGGTTTAACTCTCTTGCCTGCAATAAAGTTGTAGCCTAGGGTTGTAGTCTGAAGTTGTTTCCTGTGAGTGTTACCTTTTAATTATTTTGGCTACAGAAAGATGATTTTGACCAGATTGGATTCCAGATAACAAACTTACCCCGCTAACACAGGGAAAGCAAATGAGCTTCAAAACGTGGAGGGAAAATTGCCATTTCCTGACCCCAAATAATCCCGTTTAGCGAGTCGGGGGGGACGCTGCCGGCCAACAGCCCAGATTTCAGCTCTGCATTGGGCTTTCACGGCTCCAAACACATTTGTTTCATCAAGCGGGAAGCGTTTGCGATCGTTTGAAGAGTCACTCTGGTAAAATTATCTCACCTTCCGATGTGCATTCACAGGGGGGAAAATAACGCAACATGAAGTTACACCCCTCGCCGCTACCCGTCCTGCCCCGAGCTTTCCGCACAGGGCTTGCGCGCTGCCGCAGCGCCGGGAGCTCGGTCCCCGTGCCTGGGAGCGTGCGAGGGGCCAGCAACGAGGCACGGGCTGCGACCCCCGCGGCTCAGGCAGGTCCCCGGGGTGCCGGTGGCAGCGGGCGGGAAGGGATTGCAGTGTGTGCCCGGCCACGCCGGTGTCCCCGCACCGCCCACCGCAGGCGCCTGGCCAAGGCCAAGGCCGGGCCCGAGGAGGACGGTGGCCCCAGGCCCCGGTGGGGAGGCGCTGCCCGCC
>VWZZ01003056.1:31235-79456 GCA_013399095.1 Psophia crepitans
CCCCCCGGCAGTGCCCGAGGTGCAGCACGGACCTAGCCGTACTCTGCAGTTCGTAACATTTTCTTTCCTCCATGAGGAGAGGTTTGGAAGGGCGACGGACACTCCCCGAGCCCCCTCTCCCGGAATATTTACTCCCACCGGGGGGGGTTCAAACTCCAGCAGCCCCCGTTTATCATGCGGCCGGGCTGGGCTGAGTCCAGGGCGCCTTCGTTGTGGTCCGAGCCTGGGGCGGCCGGGCCTGGCCTCGGACAGGCATCTGTCGTGGTGCCCCAGCGGGGCGGCGGAGGCGAGCGGAACGCAGCGCCCGCCGGTACCGGTGCGCTGAATGCCATCCGCCGGAGAGCCGGGGAACGCAGCGGGGGGTGTTTTACAAGCTCTCCGAGAAATGTTTATACAGAGGATTTAAAGGTTAACAATGCATATTCCTTACGTGCTGAAACCTAAAAGGTGGCGAAAACAAGCGGTTAGTGTTACTGCTGGCGAAATTCCCTGGTGGTGGCGGTCGGCTGGTAACAGCAGTCTCTGAACTGCCGGGCTTTGCGTGGCAAACTCGGAGCGACTGTTGGTTTTCTTGCAGGATGCGTCTTTCCCCCTTCAGCTGTAATTATTACTATTTCTAGGAGGAATTACTGTTATTTGTATTGCCTCTCTACAGCACCTGTATATCACAGCGGCCAGGTTTCTATCCCGAGATGTCAGTGGGTCAGAGCAGGCTTGGAAAGGGAGCGAAGGGCAGAGGAGAGCAGTTACCCTGACTGCAGTGACAGAGTCTTTCATTCCTCACCGCAGAGCCCCGGATGAGCTGGGCTGGTGCGGTTCTGCCAACAGCACAGTTAATTGTGTCCTGTAAACCAAGGTCCACGGAGCTGCTCTCTTTCCGTGTAACAAAAGGTTTTGTAATGACTAAGCCCAGATCAGTCATATAAAAATTTTAACATCAACTGGGCAAGGTGTGTGTGTGGGGACCTTACAGGGTTAATAGCTAAACTATTAAGATTGGAGTCAGATGTGGGTAAAAGCAACAGGAGAGTCTGGTTTTTCCTAATATCCTGTAGTATGATAACTCTGAAGAAGGTAATTGTTTAAAAAAAAAGAAAGAAATCTGTTTCAGTTTAAGATTTATTAAGCAAGAAGAACCTTACATAAACATCAGAATCCTTTTCTTGTTTGGAAAGGCAAGAAATGGCCAGAAATGTCATCTGAACTTAAAAGTGAACAACTACAAACTATGCATGGATTTCCATGCATATGTGCAATAATGTTATTAATTTCATTTTTAAGTAGTTTATTCTACATCTTAGGGGGACTGGGGCATTTCACTCGGGCTTTTGGCAACACAGCTTCTGTGTTTTGGTTTTTTTTCCTAGCAAACGAGTTCTTTCTAACACTTATTAATATATTTAGAATACAGGAGAGGAGATGGCAAGTGTCTTCCAAAGAAGGAGGAAGGGGGGGTGTGGGGAGCCAGGTTTTACTTACATATATAATAAGTTGGGAATGTAAATTTGTATGTACGGAGGAGATCTGAAGAATGACTTGGCACGCTAATGACCTGGCTTTTCAGAACTTCAAGAGTTTGGTCTGTCTCCCCCTGTGGTTATAATAGAGATTAAATGCATTTGGCATATTTAATTAATTAGCATATGAAAATCAGATGGTTTTTACTTTGTCATTGTTTTCCCTGTGAAACTTCTCTATGTTAATGAATGTCTACATTTTGCAGAGTAATTTACCCGGCTTTGGTTCGTATTATGTCTTTGCAGATTGCTTTGACCCTTTCTAGCGCTGCAACCTTTGTATCCTGGCCTAAAAGTCCTTTCCCTTGGTAATATGGATCTTGTGTAACGTATTGTCAACAGCAGCTATATGCAGCTTCTAACAGAGCAGACAGAGAGCTGCACTGAAACTTAAAGCCTCTGTTTGCTTGGATGCTAGGTCTTGTGCATTCCAGAGTTAATTGTATGTCCAGTGGTGAAGTCCATTTAAAACAAACAAACAAGCCGGGGTTTGTTTCTGTGCTCTACCACTACCTTACCCTAAAGTAGAGAGATCCCTGCTGTGGGTGTATAAAAACATGCTCTGAAACATTACTTTTTTTTTAAAAAACAAATGACAAAGTGCCATTTCTGTTTCTGGGAAGACTGTTATATGATATAATATTGCATTAAGAATACTTGATTATGAGATGGGTGCATAATGACCAATCATTATGGCTTATATCAACATTCAGTTTACCCCCTTGTATTCAAGCTTAAGCTTCAGTTTGGCCAGCCCTGTTTTCTGCTTATGCTGTTTAAACAGAGGTAAACTTGAGGTTAGCTCAAGTCATTAGTATATGCTTGGTGTAAGCCATGCATGCTTAGGTCCTGCTCCTGGAAATGTTTACAGAAATGAGTAGCTTTTACTTGTGTGCTTAAATTGTTTGGATTAGGAGTTGTATAATGGGAAGAACCAGCTTGGAAGGATACAGCACAGCTATCGCTTGTCTTTCCCCCTCCCACCTTATGGCTGAAGAACGATGGGAAGAAACATGTTTTGCAAGTAATAGCACACTGAAGTCGTAACATTTCTGGCAGAAATTCCCAGATAGACTATCAGATCACAATTTGCCAAAAGTATGTGGTTTTTTACAGAAACAACTCTTTGGCTGCTGATTCACTGTCAAAGTATATTTCCAGTTACTGAAGAAAACTTCGCAAGTGGTCTGCTGTAACTCTTCCTCTTTGTATTTCGCTTGTTTATATTGTGCACTAAATACATTATACTTTTTTTGGCAAAACTAATTGAGCAAATGATTTCTCAGCACAAACTGACAGTACTTCTCAAGCATGTTCTAGTGCAGGAAGGTTTTTTAAATGTACAGAATGAGTGAAGTGCTCGGATACAAGAGGTATGAGCCAATACAAACATTTTTAGTATTTAAAATATCTGTAAACAGCAGCTTTTTGCTAGTTTACCTTTTCTTGAAACTCTGCCTGGAAGGCTAACTCCTTAAAAGTTCTTAAATATAACTGTAAAATTGGTGAGTTTCTTTTCAAGATAGTTTTGAACCGATCAAGCTCAGAGTGTTTTTTCTAACTAGTAAACCTGGGAGGGCCTTTCATTTCCAGTGGGTTCCACATCAGCAAAAGCTGGAACTGTTATTTCAGTTCTGTACCAAAGTCACATACTCTTGTCTAAGGCTTGTGTTCGAAATACTGATGCGTAGCACCTGATAGCTCTTCTTGTTCACCTTGTGTGCTTCTCTCCTTCATTTTCCTTCTCTTCCCCATCCCCCCCCTTACTCTCTAGTTTGTACAGAGTTGGCAATAAGGTGATAAGAGTATTATGGAGCGTAGGGTTTTGTCTATAACAGTTTTATTCAGTTGCCTCTCTTTTATCTAAGCACAGATCCCACAGCTTGCAGTCACGGTCTTTGACTTTAGTAACAATTTCAGTTTTTGGAAATGTTTCCAGTTACACACAATATTGGCTTCGTGGAGAAGCTGCATGCCAAAAAAGCATTTCCAACTGCCATCCAAATATTGAAATATGATTGCTTTGCTTTTATTTAAAATGAATTTTGTTTTCTGTGATGTTTTTATAACCACCTTTTTGAGTTTGTTGCCTTCTAATCTTGCATCAAGTAGCCCATATCTTAATATTGCATGATTCCAGAACTAGGTTTTTCTGCTGGCAATGTGCCAAATCCATGTCTAATGTTTGTGTAAATGTAGTGTATATGAAAACTGACTTCTCAGTGGATTTGATCACTGATTTGTATAATTGCAACCAGCGTGATTAAATCTGCATGTCAATATCATGATGCTTATAATAAAACTTACAGATTTTTTTTTTTAAGGAGGATGATGTTATTCCCTTCAGTTCTCTTAAAGGGAGTCTTCATTGTCCAAACATCTTCATTTATTAAGGTGTTTGAGTGTTCTAAAAAGACAGTAAGAACATAGATGCAGTTACAAACATAGCAACATAGGCTTTGGATAATGTTGCATGGTAGGACTCTTGCATCCTGTTTTTCTGTAGGAAAGCTGCACCTTTTCTCACCAGTCTTAAAAAGACTGAAAAAAAAAAATCTTACATATTAAGAATTGTGCAACTGAATCTTGAAACATACCTAGGCAGATACTGCTATACTGTTCCTCAGAGCACACATCTTTCCTGTATTCCCATGCTCCTCACTAGGGCAATGTAAACCACGTCTGGCATAAGCGCTGTAATTGTTCGGCTTTACCTTTTTTTACCCTCCCCTAATCTCTTCGTTAACAAAGTACCCTGTGACAGAGATAGCGCTAGCTCAGTGAGAGACTCCACCAAGGCACCCAGGCACTCTTGCTCAACCCGTTGAGCACGCAGGCTAGTTGGACACTACCCTCACCCATGGCCCATTTCTGTAGCAGCACAAACGCACAATAACTGTGGCACAAATTGAAAAGCTGTCTTGCACTTTCAAGCGTGGATCAACTTGTCTAACCACAGTAAAAGCTGACTTGTTTTCAAGTGTGTTCAAAATTAGTGCATGATTAGCGAAGATGTCTTTAAGATCTCTCTTTGTGAGCAAGTGTTACAGTTAATCACCCAGAAGTTCAAAAATGTTTATGTAAAGAAATTACATGTTTGTGTTCATACTTTAGGACTAACATAGCTTGACTTTATTTCAGCCTCCTTCCAAAAATGTCTTCTTTTTGCAGGAATCAGTATTTTTATAGAAAAATAAAAGCTTCACATACTGAGGTGATTATTCAAAGTATGAATGTTTATATACTTTAAAATTAATTTTATGAAGGCATTGAAGAAATGTCTGAATCTAGTGTAGCTGCCTCTGTATATGCACACTGTTAAATGAGTTATGCTAGATCTAGAACCTCACTGGTGAATTGCAGATGTCTTTTGTAAAAGTATACATATGGCTTTCTGAGAGCTTTGAACTGCTTTCTCATGCTTCTCTCATCAGAAAGATCATACGGATATCTTCATTGTGAGAGGCTTTTTTTAGTCTTGTTTGCAAAGCATGGTGGATCGGTGTGATAAATACTGAGTTCCCATTCATCCTAGGACTGAAATGAGTTCGTTCTGTGCATATGGAATATGGGAATAAGATACACAGAGGATATGTTTATGTTTAACAAAATTATTAGTATAGAGCGAGTGCAGAGGAACTTATAAGCCTAAACAGCTTGGCAGGCCAATAGCCAACGAATGTCTTAGAGTACTGCCAAACATGTAGAAAGCAGACCAGGCTCTCATCTGTACTGCAGTACCAGAAAAGTATGTCGCTTCAGCCTGGTATGGATGTTGTTACCCAGGATGCAGCTTTGTCCTGCCCTCTCAGCAGCTCAGGGGAGGTCTGGATTTCAGCAGGTATCTACTAGGGGGTACAACTGTTGTTCAGGAGAAATGAGAGCTGCCTAAAAAAGCAAGCAGTTATTAGGGCAGCTCTTCTCTGCAGCTGGATCCCAGAGTGTGGGTCCCCTTTTGTGGGGCATTGGCCTCCCCGAGAAGGCTCTGCTGATGGCAGCTGTGTACCAGGAGCATCTGGTGAGGCTGGAGAGAGCATCCGCATGGTAAGGGGGAGCCCTAGGCATTGCGCTTGTGCTCGAGTATGAGCTGCCAAAAAAGCTGTGGAAGTGCTCGCAGTGAAGGATGCGCAGCAGAGTCGTTAGTGAGCTGGATGGTTGATTGAGCTGTTTGTGAATCCAGTAAGGTCAAGCTTTACCCCCTGACCTTTCATACAGACAATCTGCTTGGACAATATTTGCAGAGGATTTCAGGTGGTGTGAAGCTGTAGTTCAGTGGTGCAGGCTAATAGCACATTTCTTTCTCAATATATGGTTTTCCAGTTATATAAAACTCTTGATTTCATGCAAGAACAGTTCTTAGGGGTTTAGAGTAGCTGTTAATATATTGAACTTGAGCAACACAGGTATTTGATTGAACTGAAGTGGCCGCAGTGACAAGCAGGCATCTGTTTCATTACTGCAGATTTATTGCTTTTCAGATTACTTTGCAAAATCTCCCGGCACTCAGAGCTCTACCGCCTGGTTCTGAATCTGCCACCTCTTAGGCTGTAAGTTTGCTAGGTTAGTTTTTAATGTCTGTCTTGTACTGTAGCTGTGTGAAAACCCTTTTGATCTATTAATTGATGTCGTCTTAGCCTGGAGCTGATGCTGTAAAGAAGTACTGATATGATGAGGACCCTTTGACTATGGTAGAGTAGCACAAAGGTATACTTAGTGGCCTTACTTCAGGAACTGAGGTGATACCAGGCTCCTGTTCATTTAAGGTTTTCTTTTAACTTTGTAAGTCAGTGTTTAACACCTGAATACTAATTCCAAAACACTCAAAGCTGGATATTCCATGGCATACATGTTTGTTCTTGGGTATCTTTCCGCCTTCCCATGGCCTCTGGAAGGAGACTAATGCTTTGAAAGAACAGGTCTCACAAAAATCAGCAGGTACATCTTGAACTATGCAACACTCTTTCAACAGGTGGAAGCCATCCTCTTTCATGCAGTTCTCTGCGTTTTTACCTTCTTTCTGCTTTGTTGCTTACTAAATCAGTATTTAATGTGGTTTTGGGAAGAGAATCTAGAGTTGTTTTTAAAAGGAAACTGCCAGCACATCTTCCTACTGGAGTGCAGGAGGAGACTTAAAAACCAACGTGTGAGCTGTGACACTGGTTGTGCACATGAGTGAAGGTGGGGAAGAGTGTCTCCAAACAGGCAGTGATACTATGTGTCAGTGTTGGACTCTGAGTGACTTCAGTCTTGCATTACTATGGTATATAAACCTGACAAAAGGATTAAATAAGTCTGTATTTGTTCTGTAGAATACTCAAGCTATTTCCCTTGCACTGTCACTTAGCTGAGCAGGGATGTAGATGATTTGAAAATGTTTGGGGGTTTTCTTGGTTTTTGTTTTAAGTGAGCTTTCCAAATCAGTACAGACAGGTGCAATGATGGTGTTAGTGCAGGAAGCTCTTACTCCGTGTGCTGCTACACAACAGAAGCTACAGCTTAATTTTTTTTTTTTTGTGCCATAGGTCCAAACCATGAAGTGCTTTTTTCACCTATAAAACATCTAGTACTTTGAGTTCCAGAGCACATGTTGCTCTTTCTAACTATGGTGGTAATAGTTGTCTGGATGATCCTGAAGGATTTTGGAAGACCATCTATTTAAGCTTGGGTATGAGTGATGGATAGGCACTGTTTCTAATTATGGAAATAGTTCAGACCTCCCCACCTCTCCAGTTCCTGGAAATGGAAAGTCTATGTGCTTCCCAAAGAAAATGGCCTCCTCATTTTATGGAATAACTGTAGGAAAATATAAATCACTATCAGAAAGAAAATGCAATATTTATTTCTAAAATCTTATTTTCAAGCTAGTTTAATGACTGGGCTTCTGACTTCTTAATACCATTCCCAGGTCTTCAAAAAAACCCTGGATAAGCTGCAAGTTCCCTACCCCCAGTCAGAGCCTCTTTGCCTGCCTTTGCTTGTGTACTCTATCGGTTTCACAGTTCATATACTTGTGTTTTTTTAAAATCTCCCCCTGCACTCTGGTGGGAAACATGTCTGCAGTTTCCTTTTAAACACACAAGGCTTGCTTCTGCTCTCACAATGGCATAAATTGTGAAGAACCACGCTGAAATCAATGGAAGTAAAGACATGTAAAATGGGGTGAGAGAAGAGCTCAGCCTCTGGTTTCTATTTTTAAGTGAGTCTGGTTAACCTAAAATTGTTCAATGAGCCACTGTGACTTTAGTTTGTAGATATCAGTTGCTATGCTTGTTTCTCTTCATACATAATGTTTCATTTTCCTATATACTATGTTATAGTTAGTACCCCTAATCATGATGCGTGTTTCTTTGATTTAATACCTCAGTATTATTACATCAACTTCAGTAGTCAGTAAGCAATACGCATGGTAAAGTACTTACCTTACTAGGGTCAGATCCTACAAAAAGTGGGGTGTAGCTGTATTCCTGTGCGAGTCCTTAAGAAAAGAAGCCTGGATTGGCTCTATCCATACAACTTAAACTTTCTTTATGGTTTTCTATGGCTTTAGTAGTTCTCATCTGTGAACCTTATTATCCATGTTCGAGATACTAATTCTACATAGATAAAACTTTCTTGGTTACTGTTCATTTTTCTGTGCTTGCAAAGTGTTAGGCTCCATTCTTATACTTTGTGCGTACTCAAGAACTTATTTTAACTTCAAATTTTCTCTGAACAGCTAAGTAGTTGGCAGTAAACCTGGAATATACACACACAATTTCTGCCATTGCCTAAGTTTTGGTGGTTGCTCACATTTGTTTATTTTTTGGCAATGGATTATGGTCCTTAATGACCATCAGTAGTCAAATAACTGAATGAGATTATACAGTAGTGCTGTAAAAACTGTTCATGCTAGCTATGATCTGTACATGTGTGGATATCTTTGAAAACAGGCACCTCATTCATAAACCAGTGCAACAGACTCCAACTTCATCACTACTTGGTTTTTGAAATTAAAGCAGTGTTCTCTGCCTAACTGAAACGTTGCTTTGACTGCCTCTTTTTATAGTTTAAAAATACTCCATGAAATAGTTGACTCCTGTAATGTAGTCTAAGTTGGAGTAAATCTATTGACTGATTTGAATTTTTGTTTTCTACCAGAGTAGCGAATCGCAGGTGTCCACAAGGGAGTGTCTTTAAACTTGAAGAATTTGGTAGGCTTAGTATATCGCTTAAATTTTATCTCTAACTTGATTATGATGAGAGTGAAAACCCTATGGTGTTTAGCCTCGCGTGCTGTTCAGTCCTTGAGCTTTCCCCTTCAACTTAAATTCTGCACCCCCCGAAATAGTCAAGAGGTTACTTAGCTAGTAGGTGGTGGCCATGTGTATCAGGGACAGCAGATGCTGCAGAAGCTTGCTGTGCTGCATGGGGTTGTGGTGCTGCAGACCTCTATCTTAAATGTGGCTTCCAAGCCACAGAAGTGATGCACAACCAGCTTCTGACTTCTTGACTGCAGCTGTTAATTCCAGTAGTGGGTTATCCCTTGTCCGTGCTAGGTTTTGCGTTACTTACTGTGTGAAAAATGAAGCATTTTGGATGGTTGACTTATCATAGTGAGCTGATTGTAGCTTTAACTGTAGCTTTTTTGAAGTACAGTTGTCTAGCAGTGAGGTAGCATGATGATGGACACTAAACCAAAGTGTGGTGTTCGGTGCTGTTGTGAACTGCTGTGATTGTGTGTGGTAGTGCCGATAGCTGACATGAGGAGTGGAGGGGGCAGAGAAGGGTGTATGATAGGGGTACATATGCTTGTCAATCAACTAGACCCTTCTCAGTTTGGTTCTGGAAGAACAGCCTTGTTGGGGAGTAGGGAAATGACAGCTTTCCAGGTGCAGAGATGTGCAGGTGGTCTTCCCAGTCGCAGGTTTTACTCATTTTTAATCTGGTAGCTTTGAGGTTCATTCTGTCTTATCACTTTTGGAGTGTTTTTTTTAAGTTCTTGTGAGAGTTATTGTTGTGAAGGCTGTAATGCATGGCTGGAAGAGAACTACTTTTGGTGGTATTTTCAAAGCATAAGGTCTGGTATGCAAAAATCATCTTTGGATAAAAGAGAAACAAAAGGGTGCTAGAGTATAAGAATCTCTGGGAAAGTTAGTTTCTAATGCAAATTGGTTTATAGAGCAAGTTTTATGAAAGACTGCAACCTTTGCCAAGCAGCAGTATGAGGTACCTTATCAGTTCCATGGACAGAGCAGCTTCCATTGAGAGAGACATAGGAATAAAGAGCATCCTTCTGGCTCTTTATTAGTTGTAGTGGTTGACAACTAGTCAAAGACAATATCGTGTAATAATGTTGGTGACTAAAGTCTCTGAAGAGACTTAAGTAACTCTCTGCCTGTTGGGAAACTGGTGACGTAAGACTCGACCTCAGGAAAGGAAGATGTATTTAGAGATCCAGAGCTTGAACTTGTTTATAGATAGTTTTGAGGAGTGGTCACCACAAAATACAGAGCTGATGATGCAACAATTCTGCAAGACATAAATGTGTTTTGAAAGTAGCAATAAACTCAAAGTAAACTTTAGGAATCAGTCTTTCTAATAAATAATTCCAGGCTCATTTGCTTGTAGTCTTGATTTGTTTGTAGGTATCCTAAAAAGCATGACTACTGAATAGGTCCCTGTGTACCTATTCCAGGCATCATTAAAACCTACATTCTTCCTCACACAAATGCTTTCTGACGAGAGGCCTCTGATACATGCTTGGCATCACTTCTGTGGCAGCAAGCAAAAACGTACAGGATTGAGAGTGTACGGTGCCTCTTGAGTAATCCTTCTAGTTACAGGTTCATGTCATGGTGTACAATGTAAGAAAGTGTTTAGAACTCTTTAAGAATATGCATGTGTTTAGGACAAAAGGCATTCATGTGGAGAGGGGGGGGATTAAAGCAACATTTTCAATAATGCCAGCAGGCTTTAAGTTTTTATCTGACTTTGTCCTGTTGAAGGAAGGTAATGGCTGCAAGTTGCGCCAGGGAAGGTTCAGGTTGGAGATGAGGAGAAAATTCTTCTCTGAAAGGGTGATCGGGCATTGGAACGGGTTGCCCAGGGAGGTGGTGGAGTCACCATCCCTGAGGGTGTTTAAGGAAAGGTTAGATATGGTACTTAGGGACGTGGTCTAGTGGGTAATAGGTGGTGGGGGGATGGTTGGACTAGATGATCCTTGAGGTCACTTCCAACCTTAATGATTCTATTCTATTCTATTAGAAAACCAGTACACTCTGGAAAGGTACATAGAAAGGATATAGTTCTTGATATCCTTCCAGAATTACTATTTAAAGATAATTTTGTAATGCCAATGTTGAACAGCATTCTGGAAGCCCCAATTTTCTTTCCCTTGAAACGTTTCCAGCCCTCACCTACAAATTAGTTTGTTCTGAGATACTTTATGGAATAAAATAACTATCAGAAAGACACATTGCAAAATAATTATCTCTACATTTCTGACTAAAGTATGCACGCAGCTTGGTACAGATATGAATTTAACCCTTAAGAAAAACATCCTAGAAGACATAGTAGCCTGCATATGCATGCTGCAGCCCTAACACAATAGATGCACACTCCTATAAAAAAAAAAGCCTGAGATCTGCATCTTTGGAACTGAAGTGTTTCTGTAGCTGTTGGGCCACCACTGGAAGGGGAATTACAACCATGGAGGGCAGAGTGTAACTGTCTGAGAAGGTGTAGGTGGATCTCAGATGCTAGTGCTGTCTGCAGGAGAAGTACTTGGGAATAGTCGCTTTGAAACTGCATAGTTGACAAATGTGCAGAATTAATGATACTCCTAGACATTTTCATTTTAAGTACTTGCAGTACCTAAAGGGGACCTACAGGAAGGCTGGAGAGGGATGCTTTATCAGGGAGTGTAGTGACAGAACAAGGGGTAATGAGTTCAAACTAAAAGAGGGGAGATTTAGGTTAGATACTAGGAAGAAATTCTTTACTGAGGGAGCAGTGAGGCATGGGAACAGGTTGCCCAGAGAAGCTGTGGAGGCCCCATCCCTGGCAGTGTTCAAGGCCAGGCTGGATGGGGCTTTGGGCAACCTGGTGTAGTGGAGGGTGTCCCTGCCCATGGCAGGGGAGTTGGAACTAGATGATCTTTGAGGTCCCTTCTAACTCAAACGATTCTATGGTTCTATAAATATTGCAACAGGGGTTTAGCAGCCTGGTTGGCTTGGACAAATGCCATGTACAGACTCCAAGATGGCAGAAGGTGTGCTAGTCAACTGGTGGGCTGTGTAAAGCTCATGGCCTGTGGTGTTAGGGCTCTGGCTGCTATTTATTTTCAGTGGGGACCCCATGGTGCTGGTAGAAAAATGTCATCTGCTATATATTACCTAGGAGTGATATACTTCTGTGACTCACGCATGGGAGAGGTGTGATGGAGTTAACATGACTTGTGACAGTGGCATAACTTACAGCTGAACGGAGGGTTTATGAATGCTAAGAGCTCGCTTCCTCGGTCACCTCAGCCTAAGAGCTCGCTTCCCCGGTCACCTCAGCCGGGGGGAGGAAACAGGGGCGGCGGGCTACCTGTGGTATCGCTGCGGGAGGGAGGGCCGGCTCGTCCCGCCTCGGGGCGGCGGGGGCAGAAACCAGCGGCTGTGGCGGGAACGGCGCGCGGAGGCGTCGGCGCCGCTAGATGGCGCCTGTGTGCTGGCGGTGAGCCCGTCTCGTGCCGCCGCCAGGGCCCGGGCCGCGGCTCTGCCGGGAGCTGCCGGAGAGGCCTGGGGCGGGCTCACCGGGCGCTGTGGGAAGCTGCTCCTACGGTTTTGTCGGAGGAGATGTTATAAGTAGCGCAGGATGCGAGGAAATGAGGTCGCCCGTGCTTTTTTGGGTGTGCTTTCTGGCACTGGAAGCACTTGGGCCTGACTGAAGCTGAGGACTTGCTCGCTTTGACACTGAGAGACAAGTGAAAAACATGCTTCTTCATTTCCCTCAAATTATTGTAATTCTCCTTGAAATGAGTGAAATAAATGGCTTTGAACAACATATGGTAATCTGCCAATGCAAAAAAAAAAAAAACCCACAAACAAACCAGGACTTGCTCTTTTTCCCCCATTCCTCTGCGTGCCGTGTCTGTTAACTTGCCACTGTCCAAACCCGCTGAAACCCAAAGGAAAAGGGAACAAACCTGAAGGTCCCAGCTCGTATGCTCAAGGATATGTTTAGATGTACATCTGGGGTGGCACCTCGCTTCACTGTTTTTTCTCCTGTTGGAACAAGAGGGATGTGACTTTGCGGGCAAAGCTGGAGAACGTGGAGTGAAACGAAGCCTTTGGCCTCGGGGTGCCCTGGCTGAACAGCAGTGTATGGCAGGAGCCCAGCGGGCTGTGGCACTCTGTGCCCGGAGACCCAGCTCTTTCTCGCCCGGATTTCGTTCTCCAGAAGACCCTCTGGCAGGACGAGGACGTGCACTGGCTGTTGTGGCGGGTGGTGGCTCCGTGAGGGTGTAAGGGGTTTGCTGGCTGTCAGAGTGCGTGGATGGAGACAGGAGCCCGATAACAGCTGCTGCGCAAACACAGGAGACAACAGAAGAAAAGCAAGCACTTTGATGTCTCTTTCCAGGCCCCTGGTAAGCTGCCCAAACTAGTTTAACTAGGCCCAGGAGACAGCGGAGGGAGGAAGGAATGGGCTCTGCTGAATAGCCAAAGGAGTGCTTCCTTATCGCCCTCATTCCTGGGGAGCTTTTGCGCTGAAGTGAGCCTGTCCCGAAGGTATGGGAGTGAGATAGGCCTGCCTGAGACTGCGGGAGAAATGCATTTTGTTGGCTTAAGAGTTCACATATCCCTGTGCACATACTGTTAACACTAGGTAATCATGAGGAAGCTGCTTAGGGTCACTAACTGTTGGCCTTCCTGCTGAAGAACGGATGGACAGGTGCTAAATTCAGGCCTGTGGAGTAATCCTGCCTGGGATGCAGGCTGTGGCTGCCGCGGGTTTCCTCTAATGGCCTTGGAAGGAGAAGGGACCCCTCAGGAGGTCACTGAGACTTCAGGTGAGTTGTGCCTTCCAACAACAGTGTCTATCTCTTTCCTTGGATGCAGGCTGGCCATGAAATAAGGGAAAGTTGCAACTTGCTTGGTAAACAAGAAAGGGTGACAGCCTGTGCAGCCTGTGGTCAGATTTGTGGATGAAAGCTGTCGAGTGCTGAACCATGAGCTGTGTGCATGGTGAACTCCTCCCCCTGCATTAAACTAGTCTAACCACAGAAAGTTACTTAATATTTTGCCCGAGTGTATTCAGAAACTCTTCTGCAGAAAATAAATGGGGAAGAATTGGTGGTGCTGCAGAACTCAAGCATCTGGCCAACTTGACCAAAATATTGTTTAAAAACAAAATGGTGGGTTTCTCAGAATTTTAGGCATATGGTTTGATTTAGCTAAATCCTTGTGAGCATTATCCTGGTAACATGAAGAGTGTTACTGTCTTTAGACTTTCTGATCAGCCTGGGAGACAGAGGTGCTACTAATGAATCACCTGAGGAGCTGGTGTTGGAGCCATTCTTAAATAGACCAGAAGGCATTTTTTTATCTTCTACAAATACTGGTTAGTGCTACACCAAACAAGACCTGTCTCCTTTTGTATGCTTCTTCCCACAAGAGAAAGAAAACATTCTTTCAGGAGTGCGGGGTTTTTTTTTTTGGTTTCTTGAATTCAATCTTGGGAAAGGAAACCCTCAGTGGTAAATAATTAGGTTAGGAACTAGCAGGATGGGCTTAAATGAAAGTGCCTCCTTTAGCGATTCCTCTCTCTTCTTAATTGTACAATGGACTTTCGCAACGCTGCTTCCTGGTATTCATCCAAGTCTTCCAGTCCCGAGTACCTGTAAACAATTAACATTCTCCCACATGGCATACAAATCCTTGGTCAGTGTTTAACAGGGTATTTGTGTGTGGCAGCAGTTTAACCTCCTCGAGGAATCCTCCCATCCTTCTGCCTTTTTCTTCTATGTCCTTTCCTCCCAGTTGCTCATTGCTGGTACATTCAGTTTATATACAGACTCTAAATACGGTTATTTCTGTGACGTTACTGTCTCCTACATCTTCAGAAGAAGCTATAGTTGCACAGAAATGTTAGGTTTTAATTGTGTATCTCTCTAGTCCCCATCTAATCTGTTGTTCACACCTGCATATCAGTTTGTTATAGTAATAAGCTGGTGATTGGAACATGCTGTTCCACTCATACTGGAAAAACTGATTTCTGGATGTCCTGTGAGGTTTCTTTTACTGCTGTTGTCTTCCCATTCTGGATTTGAACAAGTGTGTTGCTAGGTGCCTCTTGACTGGGCAAAAGCACAACATAGGGTATGGAAGCAAGAGCTACTGTGAAATGCACATTGCCTAGTACTTAGCTTGGTCATTGGGTGACAGGGATTTAGGCCTGTGATGCTGAGCATCTTACAAGGTGTTAAAATGGGTTGAAACTCAACATGGCATGAGAGACTCTCACACAGTTCTGAATCACAGGACTTACTGGTGGGAAATATGTACAAATGAGTTCAGTCTGGGAAGTACTTATTAGCCAGCAGCGAAGGTAACTCAGTAAAACCAAACCACCCACTCGCCAGCCAAAAAGTAAAAATGGTCAAATCCTGTGTGCTTCTAGAAAATGGAAGGTCTCTTAAGTGACATCTTTGCTCGGCCCTGGTGCTAGATTTATTGTGCAGTCATGAGACATCAGAGCTACCATAGAGAAGTGCCCTTTAAAAAAAGGAAAACAAGGCCCAAATTTTTGAATATTATTCCGTTAGCATTCAGTTTTCATCAGATGCTGCCCAGCTTCAAATACACCTGAAAGATGTCTTTAAGAACTTTTTTACATGTGAGGAAGTGTTAAAAACAACATAGTTGCGTCTGAGATGCCAGTTCTTTGAACATCAGCAGCAGTTGGAGTGCTTCAGGATTCAGTAGGAAATGATAGTGCATAAAGCCTAATGTGATCATCTTTTTGGTCTTCAGCAGGTTGCTCAAGAAAATGGCTTCAAGGATCAAAGTTGCACATATGTTACACCAGAAGAGTGTGAATAGCAAACTGCTAGAAATAATTTTGCCCAATAACGAGAGTGGCTGGCAAACAGACAGACCTTCAGAACAAGGGTGGAATGGAAATGGCTCTTGCTTTTTAAACAGTTTTTTTAATAATATTAATGGAAGACTAAGGTTTCTTAACAAACAGACTCTGCATTTAAAAGTCCATATACTTTTAGTGAAACTCAGAATGCATAAATCTTATTGTAAGTACTAGCTGAATGTTTTGTCTGACTGACCATTTCTTATTAATTACAATGCTAGAAGTAGATTGGATTGATAAGGCATAACCCTGAAGCTGCTTCTTTTACATGATCTTTAGTGTTTTTTAAGAATTCTTTTCTTATCACATTCTAATCATATCTGGTGGTGTGACACATGCCTTCAGGGAATGACAGACTATGGTCTTGTGGGATTTTTTGTTCTTAAGTCTTCTGGTGTAAATTTTAGGAAGCTTGTATTGATTAAGTAACATTTCTTCTGCCTCTGAGTGGACTGCATGCTGTCGATACACCCATGTGTAAAGAGTAGTACAGGAATACCAAAAAATTGACAATACAAGCAACAGTCTGCAGTTGATATTCCATAGTTCAATGCTTCTGCTGTGACCAGAGCAAGCTAAGGTTTGACAGGATTGTTAGCACAAGGAAAGCCTAGTGATGTAAATACAATTAATCTCCTCTTGATGCTGATTCAATCTCAAGTCCCTTTAAAAGTAGATAGCTCTTCTCCTTAACTTAAGCTTGTACTAAATGTCAAAGATCTTTCTTGAAGCAAGACAAAATGCACTGAAAAACAAGTACAGGGTGGTTTTGTTTCTTCTGGAAGCTCAAGTTCACTGGAGGGCTCACATTTCATGAATGACTACTACTGATTGCTGTATCCACACAGCATCTCTTTGCTTCGTAAAACCATTTTTAAATGAAAACCTAAAATATACCCTGTCCCTTTCTGTGGAATGTATAGATCTAGTGTCCCTGGATGTTCGGGGGGGTTTTTCCATCAGTAGGACTGAAGTCACTTGATGGACTTAGTTTGTGGGCTTTTTCTGTAAAGCCACTATATAGTTCATTGGGGCAGCATCTGGACAAAATGCTTCACAGAAGTGTTTAGTACTGCTGGGTAATGTAGCTCATAAAACAATTAAGATCTACAACACTGAAAAAGGCCATCTTCTGTAGCATGTCTAGCTCTGAAGTTCTTAACTCTTCTGAACTGATGGTTCATGAAGGCAACTCTTGGGCAAATTCACCTTGTATGAAAATAATCAGACTTAACAACTTTGGACTACCACTGGCAACATCTTTGGAAGTGTCTCCCTTAAGACCAAATCCATTTTTAATCAAACATCTGTATCCTAACAAAGGCAAAAAATATCACTTTAAAAAATCCATTGTTTTTCTTGAAGTGTTCATACTCAATTTACAGATCATGCTTAAGCTGCATTTGTTCATCTCACTTGCTTTTGGCTTGTTCCATAAAATGTTACTGCACTATTGCTATGAAATACCTTAAATTATTGGGATAGTGACATCTGGCAAGTATTGATTACTTTGGCAGATTTACACAAGACTTTTTTATTCCACCAAAAGCACATTTTTCCATCTGTGTTTAAAAAAAAATAATCCATTAAAGACTTGAAGAATCTCAGGCATGAATATGCGCTCTTTTTTTCTCAGTCCTTTTTTTTCTTATCAGTAGACATTTAGAAAATGGAACTTCTTACATAAGCAGTCTCATTTCCATCTGAAGTATTGCATATGTTCTTTCCTGCTTCTGGTTAACTTGGTCCAGACTAGTGTCTACTCTTCTTCCACTCAAGGACTTAAGTGTGGCGGTGATTACAGAAGGAAAATAATACTTATGGGAAGACAGTGGTTTAATATACATCAGTAAAGATGCAAGAGGTGAAGATCAACTAATTGAGAATCTGAAGAGACAGAGGAGAGAAAGTAATTACCTTACCTACTTTTCAAGCAGTTCCTCCTTTCATTTGAATAGAAACAAGCTTATAGTGACCCAATGCAGTTGGAAATTAAATGGCACGTATAACTGTGACCTGAGTGGGAGTTGAATGCTGGAAAGGATAACTTCATACTAATGTGTCATACTAATCGAGAAACAAAGCTACTGTAACCTCACTGAAGTATGAGCAGTGCTTGTACATCTGTACTGCTTATAGTTTGCTTAAAAATCTGTATAACGGGCATCATGCTCAAAAAGTTGTGAACTCATTTTAAAAGGGGACAAAGTTCTGTAGCACTTCAAGAATGTTCTCACCAAACTGAAGCAGCCAGCATGCTGCATGGGGGAGTTCAATCACAATTGTAAAACATCTGTCTTCACACTGATGGAAAACTAATTTTTAGACCCTTAGACTTATTTTATCATTCACACTTACTTATTTCAGGTCAAACCAAATACAAATCCTGTAAGATAGTTACTCACTGTGTTTCCCACAGGAGAAAGTACAGGTGCTTTTGTACAATAGTTCTGCTTGGAAACAACCTCAGGCAGTCATTTGATCTAACCTTCAGACCACTTTGCATCAATGCAACATTTGACTTCTGCAGCATGCAGCAGATCTAGTAAATCTAGATCACATTGTTAAAGATAAGCAAGTAAAACTTTATTATTCTTTCTGGAGGTTGTTATTAACTGCTTAATTATTTTATTGTAGAGTGAGCATTCAAATACTTTGGCCACAGGAGCTCATATATTATACTTTAAAACTCTGGTACTCTGTGCTAATACAAAGAGCTAACTCCTGCCTAGAGTAAGCTTATCTTTGTGTCTTCTTTCTACCCTACCGCAATGTGCAAACGCAAAAGAGAGACTAAGGGTGTCACTCTGAAAATGGAATCACTTGATATAAATACAATGACAGCGCTTTGCGAACAGCGGAGGAAAAAGTGCTCGGAGAGGACCAGGTTCCGCTGGTTTAGAGCACTATTTAGGTAAGTGCTGCTGTGGTCTGTCTTTCTCCTTGAAGTGGCATTACTGCTTGTCTGACCTCATGGTGAACTGGTTTAAAGGATCACTTCAACAGGAAATTTCTTTTTTTTATCTTTTTTTTTTTTGGCAGAGTTAGCTTTCTGCTTGTTTAAACTCCTGAACAGTTCTACTGTGCAATCAGCTGAGTGCTGATGCTGGCATAAGGAGGCTGCGTGTGGTCAGCACAGGGGAAGAAGGCAGAGTCCCTGCCGCATCCCAAACATAAATGGGTTTAAATTGTGTCTTAAAAGTCCCCAATTATCCAGTTCTTGTGCTTCTTGCTTTGTCTCATTTTGTAGGTACACCCTGCTTCTCTTTCTGCTCTTTACTTGGCTCACTTTCATCACCCTTTCTTAATAGTGAAATGGTCCTCAGAGATCTTGGCACGCACTGAAATACTGTGGTCATTACCCGTGTCACAGCTCTTGGTGGTACAAAGATTATTAGGGGTTGGAACCCTTCACTTTCCTTGTCTGCATCAGTATAGGCTGGTCTCTGCCAAAACTTGGTGCCCCTCCCCAGTGGAGGGGTGGAGTGTAGCTGGGTAGGTCTCAGCCACTTCAGGGGAGGTTTCAGTCTAAACCATGTATGAAGAAGGGTCTAAACCCAAATGGTAGGTAAAGAGTACATGCCCTGGGGATAAAAAGGTATATCCTTGGATCTTTGAGGTCTCGGATGAGGGAAGTAATTACTAAAGGTGAAGTCTCCTTTTTTTTTAACATTTTTCCTGTAGATAAAATCTACAGACTTGTGTCCCTAGTGCCTTTCTTTAACACAATAAGCAGTGAGATGGAATTAGTTCCAATTTAAAAAAAGAAATCAACAAAACATTTTGTATGTAGTCAGTGGTGTTTGGTTCTTAGTTTGCCATCACATCTTTTGAGTCTTTTTCTAGGGCTCTATAACTTATTTTGGTTTGTGGGTTTTTGATTGGTTTTGTCTTATTTTGGTTTTTTTGAAGTGCTGGGAAAAGACTCCAGCACTTGAGTTGATGTTTTCCAAAGGAAGAGGGTTTGGCTTTGTGTGTCTAAGTTGCATCATATTTATCTTGATGAATGTAAAGATCAAAAAGGACAGTGGCATGCTTTACAGTAATCATCAACCTCTAAAAATTGCTGGAACTTGTTAGATTGTGAATGCTAAAATTAGTATCTCTTCAATGTGATTGTGTCCTACGCTTTTGTAAGTATCTCCCATGTCTTCTGTCCTTAGTTTGATCATTTGATCTGTGTTGTACCCACAAATGCAAACTCAGCTCTGGAGTTTATAAACAACTTTTCATATACATCAGCAGTACAAAAGCAGAAAAACAAGCAGCTTTAAAAAAAAAGCTTAGCACATGCATACTGTGTGTCCACAACTACGCTCTTAATGAGGAGTTCAGAGGTCCCACATCTGAGGACTTGTAGAGAAGTGCAGTGCCAAGTTGCATGTTGCTTCTTCATTCAGCTTTACTCAGTACTGGGTTTTGGTATTGAGAGATGGGTTCCATGAAGAAGGGAAGTATTACAGAGTATTAAAGTTAATTGACTGTTATTTAAAAGATGGTGCTCTGACACCTATATTTTTATAGGTATTTGCATAAAACATTTTGCTAGTCTATCAGCTTTGTGGTCTAAAGTTTAAGTTCTCAAGAAATTTATAGGGCAAGCTCAACGTGAACACAACTACATTTTTAAAAAATATTAGTATATTCTTTCAGAGAACAAACTTCTTGATTGTAGTGCATTATTGTGAGTCCCAAAAACTGGTGATAACAAACTTCATAAATCTTTTAACTAAACGGAGATTAAACTTGATCTAGGGAAGTTGTGGCATTGTGTACTTACCAAAACTTGTTACTTCATTAGATCCTGCTCCTATGGAAGGAAGATCCTGATTGCAGCTGTGTAATAAGTAGGCCACACCATGCTTTATCGAAGCAGCAAAGAATGTAATAGGTGTAGAAATCAGTTCATTTGAAGTGATACCTCTAGTTAAGTGATGATGGGCTGATGTAGAAACTCTGTATTGCCAGTGATCTGTGCTGTTCTTACTGTGTTTAAATTTTCATGTGTTCTCTTGTGAATATAAATCTCAAGGGAAAAAAAAGAAAAGCACCAGATTTATTCATGCAATTAAACAAATGCACAATGGGCCATGCATCTTCACATGGCCCGTTGAACTGTTACATGATCTCTTCTAGTGTTATACTGTGTGCAGAAAGTCTGGAAGTTTAAAAAAAAAATCATTACACAAATACAGAGCAGGCAAGGACTGGAGAACAAACTTGTCAGATTCTCCAGCTGCAGTAAAAAGCAGACTCAAACTTTAGTTGCTGAGGTTTCTACAGGGCTTGGCTAGTAATGCATTATCTTGCTGTATTCTTGACTTTGAGCAGCTATTGTGCTAAAGTGTGGGTCCCGGCTGTCGAAGTCTTTCCCACTTTCTGCGTGCAGGAATGGCTGGAGCTCTGAGAGAACAGATTGTCTGGCTCTTTTTTTCTTTTTTAGCCAACCTTGTTTCCAATCTGGTCTGAATGCAATCAGTTATCTTTAGATAGCATGCAGTGACTGGCTATGAATAATGTCTGTGTTACTTAAGTGACATCTGTGACTTGCCAGACTGCCTACGTGAAATGCTTCCAATGATCTAGCTGTTGCTCATGCACCCGTGTAGGAAGGGCCGGCAGCCTTAGCGCAGGACCAAAGCGTTCTGCTTCACTCTGTTGTCCTCACTCCGGCAATACTCTAGCCTGAGATCCCTAAACCCTAGTATTCGTGATCCACTTTGAAACGGTGCCCAGGCTCCTGCAGGGCCACAGGCCGCTCCTGTTATGAACGGCCTTTATGCGAATGGTGATACTCAAGAAAACCAAGACTTTGGAAACCCCGTGGGTTTTATACTACTTCAGAAATGTTTCCTTTGCTGAAAGACCTCATGTGTCAGGGTCGACTCATGAGGATTTCACAGGGAACGCTGAATTTCCACTTCAAGGATCAAAACCACAAATCTTTTGAAAGTGATGAGAAGGACAGTAGATTACCATGGTGGTGGCTGAAGAGTGTATTTGAAGAGACTTCTGACCCTCATGTGCCTCTAAGAAGGGAACAGAAGGATAGTTGCTCAGCTGTAGTTAAAACTAGGATCTAAAAGTCTCTGGTCCCTCTGAGGTGTGAGGGCTTACATAGTGCAATATAAAATAAAGTCTGATTCAAAGGGCTGCAGTTGCTTATGGCTTGTGCTCGCAATCTGGAGAGGATAGTGGTGACATTGTTCTCACTGCCATGGCAAGTTCTTTATTCCACTAGATTTCATGGTGCCGCTAGGCTTCGGCCTAGTGATTGTGGCATCTTTCCCTACCCGCCCTAATATGTGCGTAGTGTTTGTACTGTTTATGTTTACAGGTGGTTCAGTGTTTGCAACCATTCAGAAGAGATGGAAATACCTTTTTTTTTCTTTTTAGAAGTGAGGGAAACTAAGAGACCATTAATTGAACAAAATCAACTTATTTATCTGTAACCTCTCACATCTGTTAGCTGTCCTGAGTGTTGATTTAGCAAGGAATCTAAAGATATGCCCAGTTCAAAGAAGGCGGCTTGTTTGCCATGCTCAGTTCTTTCTTCCAGGTTGGTAGAAACGGGAAAATGACTCTTGCGAATGGGTTGTAGCTATGTTGTGCGGAGAAGTGGTTTTAGAAGGGTTCTAATAGTGACTTCTGTCTAAGAAGCAGTAATTGCAGCTTTGAAGCCTAGTGAAGGGTGTCTAGAGATGCTGTTACTTTTATGATATTTTTTTTGAAGCAGATCAACCAAGTGAGATCTTTGGAAACTTAGTGTTAAACTCATCATGTTAACTTAGTCATATAGACTGAACAAGATCACCAGAACATAGCTATTACTACTGGTAGTGAAAAGTCAAGGCAACTGAGTTTATTTACCCCTCTGTTAGGCCTAAGGAAATCAGACAGGGTTGGGGAGTGAGATGCCTCAGAGTCCTGCCCAGGTTTGCATGTGATTTGTATCCTGGACCCCAGATGTTCTTTAGGGACTTCTGTTCAGGACAAATGGATGAGGCTTTACTGCTGTGTCTGTTTCTGAAGCCAGCAGGAGAGGTTTAAGTTTTGGGGCTTTTTCCCCCAGAGTTGTAGTTAATTTAATGTCCATACTCTCAAAAAACCTAGTAGCAAACAGGATGGGTTGTTCTGTAGTTACTAATTGGTTGTTTTGAGGAACTGCAGTATGCAGGTACAAAGACTGTCCTTTGAAACCAGCCCTTGAATCTTCACAAGGAATTTCTCTTGCAATAGCTTGTTCACAGACATTAAGGTGTATGCTTACAGTAGTTCTGTCTGTTGTCTAGCCAGGAGATGGCTCTGTCTCTCTGTTCTTCCCAAAGAACATCAACAGTTCTGAAGCTGGAGATCTTTGGTTTTCCTTAGAAGTGTGTTTAAAAATGATATTTTCCTGCATCCATTTAATGAATTTCAGGATATCTGTAGGGAAATGTTTGAATAGGAAGGAATGATGGGCAGAACTGGAGTGAAAAATGAGTGCATACAGACATGCTTGCAATGCGAGGTGTGCTTGTGGAAGGCCAAGATAAAGGCCTTACAGTAATTGGAACCTGGCTACAAAGCGGGTAAGCACTCATGGGGTTGTCTTGCTGCTGGCAACACACTGCCCTTGGGCTGAAGAATAAACAGCTGTGAAGCATGGCTTTCTTACTTCTCTACAAGTGTTGCTAAACCTAGTAGCTACTTCCACTGATCTTAAAATAAAACAACAATGGCACATGCCGAGTGGCCTTGCGCTGTTAAGCCACCGGTATTTCGTCCATGCCACTCACAGGAAGTAAGAGAGAGAGGAGGGCTTCTGATCCGCACTTGTGGTACTTAGTGGCCCAGTACTAGGCTGGGGGTGCCCAAGAGTCAGGAATAAACACAGACTGTTTCACTAAATTGATGAGCCAATACAAATACTTGGGAAGACCCATCTTCAAAAAGCAGTTGTTGACCACTCTCTAATATGCTGCAAAAAGTGAGGAGAGCACATGGTGAGAGTCTTACCTGCTACAGAGCGCACTATGACGTGAAGGAAGCACCTTAGGCATACATAGATTCTCTAGTTAGAGGACTCGACTGAAAGAACAGATACAAGCTGACTGTCAGTTGTAATTCTGAAGTATTAATACAGGTGCTGATGGTCACAGCTCTTACACTGCCATGTTCTCTAGTCATCTAAAAATGCACATGCGAATCCTTGCTGGTGAGGTTAGGTGCTGTAACTACTGGGTAGTTGTCTACAGTTGTAGCTTCTTAGGTCAAAGAGAAGTTTAGTGTTTTTCTGATGCTCAGTAGGTTTTTACTTGTTACTCTTTTTCTAAAATAAAATTAAAACCAGGTAATCAGCTCGTATAAAGCTTCTTATGTTTCTGCTGTTGTCTTCTCTGTTGCATTGCAGATAGCTTGCTTAATTTAGACCAACATTAATAAATTTATGGAGTATTCACCAAATACAGGTCCTTTAAGTAGAATATTTCTGTCTAGTTGTACTCTTTACTGGTAGTAAACATTGCTAAGACTTTGCATGAGCAAACGTTACTGAAAAAGGAGGAAACTGCAATTTCTAGTCCCTAAGACTTCAAGTGAAGTCCTTGCCATGATTCTTAAATTTCAGGCACCAAAATGCCACATGCTGTATTTAAAAGTATTGCTGTAAGATGACCAGTACATCTTTTTGGTTTAGTTCTTAGTATTTGGTGAAACTTTCATCAGTGTTTACTGCTGAGATGACACTTCAGTTCCTAAATTAAAACCTATTCATTTAAACTCAGACAAATTTCTGCAGAAAAGAGAAAAGCAAAATATAAGCATTTTAAAGTTGCAATAAATATGGCAAATATTGGCAATATATGGCAATAAAGATGGGTAGCATTTGTTCTCTGGAGATAGGACTCAATTTAGAACTTCTAGAAGTTGCTTGGTTTTCTGTTTATTTCCTTCTTCCTTTCTAGACAAGATGATTTGCATTTTTCTTGATACTAAGATGCCTATGTGATCTTGAGATAAAAATCTCAAATTATTCAACGCTGCTGGGAAACCCTGGCTAGCACATATGAATAAGACTATTTTAAAAACTTTTGTGAACTGGCTGACTTGCTGCAAAATACCACTGGCTGTTTACTTGAGGCACTTGTGTAAACTAATCTAAATGCTTTAGGGAAGTGCATTCCTGTACAAAAAGGTGTAACTGCAATTATCTTTTTTCAGATGTTCATGAAACCATATGCTGACCATAGGAAAGTTAATTTTGAGATGCAGATCCCAACTTGGGCATATTTTGAGCAACAAGTTGCAAAAGAGAATGAAAAGCACCCATTTTAAAATCCCTTTAATATCTGTAAGGATGCTTAGTACAGGGCAAATCCTTGTCTTAAATTTTCAGAGCTCATTTACAACTGTACAAACGCTTATCCACTAGGAAAAATAATTGTACTTGATTTTCCCCCCCACCCTCTTTAATCCTTGTACTTTTTATAGCTGCAAAGTAGGACGGTTTAACAACTGCCTCATGAGCAGCTGAGACATCCTTATTACCACTCTTCTTAGAGAAGGGTGGGACAGGCAGGTGGGGAAGGAACATTTACAATCATGTAAAGATAAGCTGTTCTGAACTCCTGGCACATCTAAGCACAAGAGGATCTAGAAAGCAGACTTAAGCTTTTTGTGAATCTTTGACTTACTACTTCTGAGTCTTCTAACTCTATGAAAATTAATGTGTGGCTTTTAGTGCAGCACTGTGGTATAGGAGGTTTGCATTAGTAAGCTCTTCACTTGAGATGCACAACAGCTGGTTGTTGAACGTATAATTTTGCCAAAGTTAAAATGAGAGATTTAAGAAAGAAGCTTTTTATTGTAACTTGTGCATGCATATAATTAGCAAGTTTAAACTGTTCCATCTGCATGATTGTTCTTTTGCATTACATAAGTCTTCAAGAACAGGTTTAATTACCTAATTAAGGCTATGGTTATTATTTCCTGTGGAACATTTTAATTACAAATAAAATCTGAGGTGAAGTATCTAATGTTAAAGGAGAGGGGTTGTTCTGAGATTTTTACAGCCATTTATGCTGGTGTAACTTAGTAAATGTTTCCATATGAAACCCTGAGGAGCAGGAACTCTTATTTACATATATCCACCCACAGGAACAATTCCTCTAAAGGTAGCCTGCAGAAGACATTTCTGAAGTTGCTCTCAAGCCACCTTTGCTTCATACCTCGAAGTAGGAGGCCTAAAAATCACTGCAGTTAAGTGGTATATATTTTTTTAAATAATGGTTTCTTGCCTTAGGTACAAAGGGTATTGAATTGGTTTCTTGGATCTTGATGGACTGGTGGTCAGGTTTTCCACAGCATGTGTTTTTGAAGGTTTACCAAGGTATAGGACAAGGAATGTAATTTCTTCAAGATTTACGTCAGTGAAGTATTAAAAGGTATTAATTAGTTCTTTAATGACTAACTTAAAAGAAAATCTCCTTGTAATACGTTAGATTTTTCTTCATGATGAGGATAGTAAATACATGCTTATACTTCCTTCGAGTTCTGGATTCTCAGGAAAGAGGATGAACTTTCAAATGAAATGCTGAAACCTGGAAACAATTTGGCTGAACTGCTTTTCTGGTTCTTCAGAATTTAGACTTTTCAAAAGAGCAGTGGTATTTCATGTGGAAAGATGCTCTCTCCTTTGTCCCTCGACCCTCAAGAAAATAAAAAAAAAAACACTAAACCAAATCTTTTTTGAGCTTTTTTTTTTGTCAACAACAACAAAGAGCAGATAATCCTATATTAATGACAATGGCACAAGAACTAGTGCTTGTACAATCACCTGAGCTTTCTGTTAGACAAGGCCTGACGCGTTAGTGTGAAAATGATTTAAAAATAAGAAAAGCTTACTCAGAAAAAGACACTATAAACGTTGAGTCCACAGATTGCTTTTGTGGAGGAAATCATGTTCTCGTTTTTACAGTAAAGAAAGTGGAACAGATGGACCAAGTGGTTTGGCAGAAGCAGAAAGTTTTATTGTTGGAAAGGATTAGAGTTTAGGAATTTTGGTTAGTGGCTTGCACACACCCTTCTGAATATTTACTTATTAATTTTTTTAATAAGGATGTGGTTTGAGATGCAGGATTTCTTGAGGGTTTTTTAGAGAGGTAGGGGAGGTAATATTGCTTCACAATTTAATTCATATGTGCTTAATGCTATGCACTGGAAACGCAGCACAGACAAAGCTCCAAAGATGAGCTACAGCAGTCTCTCTCTTGCTGGGGAGAGGAATATCTACAGTTTGTTTGCCCTGGTGAAACAAAATGTGGTCAGAGATACGTGCTTGCATTCAGGCTTTCCAGTGACTGGAAGAGTTGTGGTGGAAACAAAGCAGATGTTTGTGCCGCTCACCAGAACGAGTGTGAGCCTGCACACTCAGTAAGCCTGTTCGAGGGCTGGTGATGAGAGGGGTTAACCTTTTCCTTCTCTGTTGGTGAAGCTTTATGAAATGTTAGTTCTGTGGCTGATTCTTGGTCCAACTGGAAGAGGATTTGCTTCTCCTTCAGTCCACATCTGGCTCAGAGCTGTGCAGTATGGCAAATCAGGCAGCTGGAAGACCAGCGTCACCTGGCTGCTAGGTTAGCACTTTAAAAAATGTAGCCTTGGCTTTACACAAACTATAGCTATAGCTATTTAGGCTCTAGCCATAGAATAAAATAATGGGGGGGGGGGAAACAAATAACAATTTAAGGCTTGTTAAGCTTGGCTGGGATTTCAAGTTAACTTATTTCAGGTCAAACTTATCTTTTACCCCCACAAATAATTAAGAAAGCTATCTGAAGCCTGTTTGCATTAATTACTCTGGAAACAAATTTTACTGAGTACAAAATTAATTATTCCACCATAAAATAGATAGAGGTACTTCTTAGAATAAACTACTTTGCATCTTTTAGCTGTCAGCTTGCTCTTTTAGATTGTATTATTACTTGTCTCAGCCTGTCTACTGTTGTGTCCTTAAATGCTCTGGAATCATCTTGCCTGCATATAGTGAGTGTTGAGATGACTTCATTTTACATCTTGTTGAATGAAAGAGAGGGAGTGTATATGGATCAGTACTGTAGTGAAGACATAAAAACTGAGATGGATTTGGGGAGGGAAATTGTAAGGCCTGTATGTGTCACTTTGTGTAGTAAGCCTGATGATGAGGCAGGTCCTTCTTTTGCCACGCAGGCTGCCAGGGATATTATTGCCATCACAAAATATTGGAGAGCTGAAGTCCAATTAGGTCTTGAGCAGAAATAAATCTGATGCAAAACCCTGTGGTGGTGCTGGGCATCCCTAGTTCCTGGACAGAAGAGTGAGCAAGAGGTGGTAGGCTGTGTGTAAAGCAGAGTACATTCTCCATGGAGCAGGTGATCCTCTCTAACCACAGTGTACGACAGGTTTCTGGCTTGCTGTTCTGAAAGCTCTGCCTTTTGGTGGAAGGTGGCTCTGCCCCAGCGGTGCCTTCACTGCAAGGGTTGCCTCTGGAAGTGCAGATGCTGTTAGTGAGCCTGCACCTGCTGGGCCTCTCCCCTGCCCTGGGATGTCCTGGCACTGCTGGAGCCTCCAAACCAGCACAGCAGGGTACAGGGATGTCCTGGTTTCAGCTGAGAGAGTGAGTTAATTTTTTTCATAGTAGCTGGTATGGGGGCTGTGGCTTGGGTTTGTGCTGGAAGCAGCGCTGATAGTGCAGAGATGTTTTTGCTGTTGCTGAGCGATGCTCACACAGAGCCAAGGCCTTTGCTGCTTCTCGACAGTGGGATGGCTGGGGGTGTGCGGGGAGTTGGGAGGGGACAGACAGGGCAGCTGACCCCAACTGACCAAAGGGACATTCCATACCATATGGCGTCATGCTCGGTTTATAAGGGCCTGGGGGAAGAGGAGGGTGGGGTGGGGAGGAAACGGGGACACGGCATTTGGAGTGGTGGCGTTTGTCTTCCCAAGTAACCATTATGCATGGCAGAGCCCTGCTGTCCTGGGGATGGCTGAACCCCTGCCTGCCGTGGGCAGTGGGGAATGAATTCCTTGTCTTGCTTTGCTTGTGCATGTGGCTCTTGCTTTATCTATTAAACTGTCTTGATCTCAACCCATGAGTTTTCTCACTTCCACTTTTACAGTTCTCTCATCCTGATGGGGGAGAGTGAGCGAGTGGCTGCGTTGGTGCTCAGCTGCTGGCTGAGGTAAAACCACAACAGGGGAGCAGAAGTGTGAGGACAGCATAGTGGTGTTTCTCTGCATCCTACTCTCTGTGCTCAAAAGGAAAGCACTTCAAGTGGGCAAAACAAACAAAATGTATTGCTTCAAAATTAACTCTAATATGAAAGAAGAGGGAAGGGAAAGCAATCTCAAGCAGCCTCCAGTATGTGGTCAGAGCTCTCTTCCCAGTACTCTTCACTCTTGTAAGTAGTTCCAGTGATTTATGTAGTTGAACAGAAGTTGTCTTCTGTTGCCTGTCCCTTCCTTGTGCTGTGTGCAGTGCCTTGTGTTTTGGCCTAGGGCTACAGGCCTCCCTGAGAAGCTTTCCTCCCAGTTTCTGAGTCCCAGCTCAATCTGCTGCACTGGTGTTGGCTTTTCTCCCAACACTGCCAGTGCTAACTGTGCTGCTTGCTTATCCCATTGGACATCATTAAAATAAAGCTTCAGAATCATTTTTAGGCTACATGGTAGACCAGTGCTATTTGCATCTAAAACTGTCATAGCTTCACCAATATTCAAAGGTTTAATTGAAAGCAACAATCCTTTCTGAGTTTACTCTGATTTTTATCAGGGGGACTGAAGTCCTATTTGTAATTTACTCTTAAACAGCTTTACATTTCTAATATTTTCTTTGGAAACTTTTTTCTTTGATGAACATCTTTCTAAATCCAGACTGTC
This sequence comes from Psophia crepitans, assembly GCA_013399095.1. Classification (NCBI taxonomy): domain Eukaryota; kingdom Metazoa; phylum Chordata; class Aves; order Gruiformes; family Psophiidae; genus Psophia; species Psophia crepitans. Next base: position 60,752 of record VWZZ01003056.1, read on the forward strand.
TGTATTAGATCTCCTGTTACCTGAATCCCCCCCTTCTCCTCCTGGGTATTGCAGCTGCTTGTTAGAATGGGGGAAGGAGGTTGGTTGTTAAATCTCTTCCATGCTTTAGCTAGCAGGAAGATGATGATTCATCCTGTCAGCTTTGACTTGGAGCATTTCTAGACCCCAGATGTGTGTTCCCAGTGTTCCCAGATTGGCTGTATTTCCTTGGAAGCAGAATCTGTGGGGGAATTCGAGAGAGACATCCAAGTTCAGCAGCAAAAGAACTATGTAAATGCAGCTATATCATTGCTGGCCCAAGCTGAATATCCAGCTGCACTGCATAATGTGGATTTATGAGCCTGAATCTCCACTAGCTCATGAATCTCTGCTTCTGATCTGTGGCTTGGTGTCGGCACGCACATCATTGCAGATGCATGCGCTCAGGCATCTGGTCTGAGACAGTTGTAACTCTCCATATCTTACCATTTCAAGTGATGGGCAAGGAGCCCAGCAGCCATATGGCAAAGGGTATGTTGCCTAATGCCTTATTCTCTTCATGGACTCCACTTGGAGTCATATCTAAGTTTTAAACCCTCCAGACTTTTGGATAGACTGGTCTGATCTTCCACTTTGAAGCACTCTCCCAGGAAACAAGTGTACAACTGAGAACCTTAAACTGCAAAGGAGGGTGTAAAACTTTCTTCTTACTAACACCATGAAATGAGCTCTCCAGCAAGACTTTTCTTGTGGAGATGTGCTTAGAAAGTGATGAGCTACATGAGAAAACCCAAATGGGTGATGATGGAGTAACTTAAGATAGTGATACTACTGAGGAGATCAGCTCTTCTAGATCAGCAGTAACCATTTTAGAAAACCTAATCAATCAGTTTGTGATAAATCTTTACACACCAAATCTTGCTTTGTTCAGTTCCCAGAGCTATCCTGGCTTTCTTATATGTTACGCTATAAAGTATAGTATGTGGTATTTTACTTATTTACTTATTTCTTTATCTTGGTTGAATAAAGAGATGTTTCAGGATAAGTTGAACATTGTAAAATCTTATTTCAGTGTTTTGTTTCTTTTTCCTCAAGTAAAGTTACAAAATGACAGTTTGCACTGCAGTTAAAGCAGTGTTGTCAAGGAGAGCCATCTAGATATTAACTGGTGATATCTTAATGAAGCTTTTAATGAGAGAGCTGTTTTGTCAGTCAGGTCCCTGCTTATGTATGCGTTGGAAGAGTGACATTAAATTAATTGTTCTCCTTGAGTTAAAAATTAAATGTGCATCTTAGCCTGCTATCCATAGTTTTCTACTGTAAAACTTGTCAAAACCACCACATAATGGCATGATGATTAAATGCCCTGTAAATGACTTGTTTTAAACAGATGTGTGTAATATAGGTGGAAGTCATGGCTCTGGAGTGCACATAGTACTAACTAAACTTGAAGTCTTAACAGTAGCTTTTTTCTTCCTGTGAAACCTATTAAATATTGTTAGATCCCTGAGGGTCACTTTTTCTGTAATACTGGCTTAGAATTTCTTCTAAAGGAGTAAATGAATATGTAGCATCTAATTGCTAATGGAGGGAAATGGCTGGATGGACCCTGGCAACTGCTGGAGTAAAAAACCTTCCTTGGGCACAGGTTTAGAGCTTCCTCTGGCAGAGCACTGTAGTGGGTGACTGGGGAAGTACAGCTCATGGGGCCAGGGTACTTGTCTTGGTATTGAAATGCTTTCTATTTCAAAGTGTGTACACCAAAACCAATGTGTTTACAGAGGCACAAACACTTGTGGACAGGTTGCCTCTGACAAGCAGATGCTGAGGGGTGAAGAAACTGGGCAGCTCTAGAGGAGGGAGGGAGGGACTGCTGGTGTACATGCTGGTTGTGTAAGCATACCAAGACTCACCTGGTAGACAACACACAACAGCTTGCCTTTAGGCTTTGAGAGTCCTTTCTAAATGTATCTGATGGAAGCAAGACCAGTGTTTCTCTTAGGGGTTGCTAGCATAAATATTCAAAACATGTTCTAGTTAATTCTTCCAATTTATTCTTTATTTTCTGAGAAGCATGTTCTTTCTGAAACAATTGCTCCTCATAGAGAGAAGGCAGCTACTAATGTTTATAGATAAAAGATCATCTAAGAGATCAGAGGGCTGTGTGTTTTGCTGTACTCTGTCTGGTGGCTAATTGAAAGATAATGCAGTAGAAGGGAGGTGGGAGGGAGAGGACAAAAGGCAGGAAGAGAGACTACGTGTGTGCAAGTCACAGCCACAAGCTGTACTTCTGTGCTGCCGGAGGCATGGAAGAAGAGATGATATAGATGTACATATGCTACCAGTGATGGAATAAAGCCCTAAGACAAAACTGTTTATAACTTGCATGTTATACCCACATCAGTCTGTCAACAGTGGAGATTAGGGTTTTGTTTTGCCCTGATCAATTTTATTAAAACTACAACATGCCTTGAGTTATGGGCATGCACTGGGGAATGCTTGTGTTGCTGCCTTTTGGCCAAGCCAAGGGAACTGCAGCTCTGCAAGGTGTCGTGCGTTGGCGTAAACTACTCTTACACCTGTCCCAGCAGTAAAGCTGTAAAGTGTGTGGGGCTCTGCTGGTATGGTGTAACTTGCTGGGGTGCAATACTGTAACAGCTTTCACTGGCATCCCACGCCTTCAACCATGCCTGCATGAACTGAACAAAGGCAGTCCTAGTGGAAGTTTCCCTTTCCCCTCTGAGGAAGACTAGAGTAATTCCTCCAGTGAAAATTGAATCTATACCCCTATCTGAGTTAAAACTGCTTTCTAGGCTTAAAACTAATTTAATCACAGTCTGTTTGTGCTTTGAACAGGCATGTTTTAGAGTAGACAGCCTTGGTTTGCTGTGGGTCACATGTTTACTCCTATGTGTAAACTGTGGCCTGTTGATCAGACAGGAAATATTTTGGGTTGAAAAGCTTCCTGTTGTGTCCTCATTCACATGAAAATGAAGCTTCTTGCTGTTGCAATCTTTTCTGGCACATCTTGTGCTTGGTGTCCCGAGCATTACGAGCTAACAGGTCAAGGGAACGGCACTGCAGACATTGAAAGGAGATTGCAGAGCACTTTCCAAAGGATGCTGCTCCATCCAAGCAGATGGTTGGCCTGAAATACAAAGCTGGGACTCTGGGATGTTGCTCCAAAGAAAGTGGGGAGAGAGCTAAGTAAAAAGGAATTTTAAAAGATCAATGACATGCAAACTTCTTGCTCTCCGGGCAGGGGAGTTCTGCATAAAACATATGGTTTATGTGCAAGGAAAGGTTGCAGTTCAAATCCTGGGAAAGGTCTGAGGCTTGTCTAAGATCTAGATAGAGGTATGTGTATCCAGCGCTTATGCAAGCTGGCAGATGTTGGATGACCGTGTATGCTCCTTTACATGTGTGATCTGTATCACATGATCCTGTGATAACAGGAGAATGACCAGTCGGTCCATGCTGACTGTGCCCAGTCTCCTGAACTTCATTCCATGTGGCAAGATAATGAACAAACCCCATGTTTCTCTAATCATCTGAGGGAGTACTGGCTCTCCTGCCTACGGAGCCAGCTTAAAATGAATCCAGGCTGGCGTGTCAGGCAAGCAGCTAATCAATAGATCTGCTCATGTGAATGTCCACTCCTGCAAGTTCTCCCCACTAATACTGCTGTCCTCATATTTTCTCTTGTGGGAAGAAGGGTAGCAGGTTTGTGGGGTATAAGCACGCCCTACTGCCTCTGGCTCCCTGCTACAGCAGGTTAGTTGAACTACAGTAGCTCTGTTTCTTGGTCAGGCACAGGCTTATTTGCACCTGGGAGTAGTGGGGACCTGCTTTGAGGTAGAGACATGTGATGGATTTGCTGCATTTCACACGACTTATTTTATCACCTGCTTTTCATTTGCCTAGTGAAGACGGTGACCTCTGTATGAAAAAGTCTGTTGGATAGTGGTGGCATGGAGAACTTGGCAAAATCAAAGCGTTTACAACATCTATATCTTTGAAGTGCCTGTTTAATAGTGCCATTGTCATGCCAGTTGGAGGCAACACTTCTCTTTGCAATTGAAAGGCTCAGCAGAGCTAGCTGATAAGCACTGGTGCCCTGCTGGGAAATTGACCCTTTGAACTGGGAAGAATCTCTCCAGATAAGCAAGTAATGGAATTTTTATCAGGTCCTGCTTTTTATTGTAGCATGTTTAGAGTTGTCAGTCTTTTTATGCAGCAAAAGTGTTTTCTCTGTAGTCTAGTAGGTGTGTGGGTAGTGTAATATTCTCACTTTAAAGATGTTGTTTCCAGGCTTGGAAGGAATAGCAACACCACGCACTCTCACAGGAACAGAAAGGAAGCAATGACAATATAACTTAAATAACAAACTTATGTTGATTTAAGAGCCAAACTTGCTGAGCATCCTAACTCCCGAGGGAAAGGGAAGGAGTTGTGAGGATAGTCTTAGCGTCTCTATAGGACAGATACAAAGTTTTTATCACTGTTACCTTTTTAAAATACATAGACATGTATCTAATGAACTTTTTTTCATTTCACTATAGAAGTAAATGCTCTCTTCATTAAACCTCGTAGATACATTTGTGTCTAAAATGATAACATTTATCTCAACACCATAACAATGTTTGCAAGCAAAGCACAGTTAAGCACTAGATTTTTCTTTACATGCCAGTGAGAATCTGCTTTCATTTAAAGCAGAGATCAAGCTTTTCAAAGCTTTTCTTTCTAAGCCATAAAACTGAGCCATTAGACTTCTTGTCTCAAATCCCAGTACCAAAAAAGCCAAGAGAAGGAAACTAAAATTCAGTCTTGACCTTGTTTTGAGCCAAGTGTGCCTGTACTGAACTACTGATATCTCCAGTTTGACCACCCCAGGAAATCACAGTGGATCCCGTGGAAAGGCTGCTGTTGTCCATGGGAGTATTTGAGTCTGCTTCACGTGTTCTGGACAGGAACATTGCAGATTCAGCCCGTGCAATCTGTTTGGCAAAGCAGCTGTCTCTGGCAGGCTACATATCAAATACAGATGGTTTGAGTTTTGAAGCTTGAGACAACAACAGAAGATACGGCTCTATTAAATATATCGATATGAACAGATCCATCTCATGGACAACCTATAGAACAAAAGGGAACTGTAAGGGAGCATATTGCGAAGCAACATGGGAAGCTGCTGCCATTGCAGTGGGGGACGGGACACGTTGACTGCAAATACCTCAAGTTCAGGCTGACATTCCTTCATGTCAGCTTTTCCCTTTGGTCTCCCTAAGACGCTGCTGTGGTGGAAAACCTTTCTCTCCAAGTAGTTTTATCCCACTTAATTGCTCTTTAAAATGTGCTTTATTCCTTGCTAACAATATAGCACTGCTGTGCAGTATTAATGAATTTGTAATTTAAAGAAGGGGGGCAGGGGTTGACATATGGCAAATACATGCTTTAGTTCTGGTAAGCACATGATTTTGAAGATAAACAAAGCTGTTTCCTTATCCTCAGCATGTGCGTATTTTGTTTTGCTGATAATGAGAAAAAATTAACACTGTTAAACATGATTGAAAACAGCAGTATCCTGTGAAATTAATGTCTGTGTGAGTGACATTGAAAGTCTCTTTGCTGCTTTACATTTAGTCTAGAGTTCATCTACAAATATAAGATGCATTTAAAAAAAAATCATCCTAACCTCAAAAAGCAGTTTCAAATCTAATTGTTTCTGTTCAGTGTTGTAATAATGGTCTTTCTGCATTTGCTTCTCCAACATGTATAGTTAGAAGCTATTTTTATTAAAAGTTGGATTATATCAAAATTTCCAAATGATGCAAGAATTTTTAAAAAGTATTTTTTAACATAGATGTTTTGCATAGAAGTTTGTAACTACTTCAGGCACTCAGGTTGGAGTAAACCATAGTTTCAAAATCTTGTTTTATAAGCAAACTTATATAAACCTAAAAGTTCAGGGAAGACAGCGGTTATTCTGCTATTCTACATTTTAAATGTGTTTATTAAAGTTAGTGGAAGACTTCTCAGAAGCCCAAGACTACATCTGTCTGCCAGTGTTTCATTTAGCAGTAACTGGTCCCCTGACCCTGAGACCAGATGCCAGACGGCCCAAATCCACGTTGCCTTGCCCTCAATTGCACTGCGTTGTGCACCCCACCACACATGTGCCCTTCGTGAAGACTTTGCTCTTTGGAAACAGTGCATTAGGAGTCCCCAGAACACCTTCTGCACCTACAAGATAACTATGCACTTAGATTATTATGCATATGCAGTAGATGAGAAGCTAATCTAGGCTGTAAAAAGAAGAGGTCCTATGATGGATGGGTAGCCGTTTCTGAGGTTGAACTGAGATCAGTAGTCTGAGCAGAAAAAAATTTGGGCACCACTGCCTTACAGTACTGTTGCCGAAATTGCATCATCTCTAACTGTTTTTTGAAGCTTTCTAACAGAGTCTTACTGAGGTCATGTGGAGGGAGCTTGATGCCTTCAAGAACAGGAACCTAGTTTATAAAGATCTCTGGCATAACCTAGGTATGTTCTCAGTTTAAAAGACTCCTTTTAATACAAAGCCCAGCCTCTGAAGTGACTTCTCTCCACCAAACCTGAAAAATACATTTGTGCCATGGAGTTGTGGGAAGAGAAAAAGAAGAAAGCATGCAATTTGGAGACCTTTTGTGATTTTTTTTTTTCCATTTTAAAATAGAGAGGTGACATGTCCCTTGTGTACCCCTTCTTCACTGTTTCCATCAGCTGAGCTGCAGATGTAAAATCTTTTGGCCTTTGTTAATGCTATGATGTTCTCCTACAGTGACTGTATTGTGAACAGCACAGAAAAAGTAGCGGATTGTTTTCTGCTTCTTCATCATTCTTCTGATTAACTATGTCTAATTTCTTTTAACGCCTCTCATGCGAGGGTTCTAGCTCTGCTCTTTGAAACAGATGCACAACTATGATGGTAATTAGATCAACTCCAATGACTGAACTTGGCTGGCTCTCCCCAGAGGGATTCTCCTGTTTTGCTTACATCAGTGCCTGGGAGCAAGAAAGCACCATGCAGAGCAAAACATGTTATTTAGCTGGAAAAGTGGATTCTGTTGCTGCGCTGGTCTTCTAGAGAAAAGATGTGCATGCTGAAACCTTTACTAATCAAGTTCCAGTCATTCAGAACAAACTAAGTTAATTGGTTTTGTTATTTTGTGGATGCTGGTTTGCAGATGAGTTGAGGCAGCAGTGCTTTTAGCGTTCTTGCATCATTACCCCTTATCATGAAACGTGTCGTCTTACAAAATAACTAGAGTTTCTCCAGAAATTTGAATGGCATGACATTAAGTTCTCCACTGTTGTGAAAAGGCTCCATTTAATAGTGTCAAAGTAGTGAAATGTTGATTGTACAATGATGCGCTATTTTACAGTATCGTCAAAGTACCGTTCAAATAAGTAACAAACCTTGGCAAGACAAGGTGATGTCAACCCATTTTTCAGATAAGGAAAGCTGACAATGGAAAGGTTCTGCTGGAGATCCATTAGTAGTCACAGGAAGGTGACACTAAACCTTGATCTGTATTTGAGGAGGTGAGTTTGTGCATTCCGTTTTCATAGCTGCCATGTCTTTCTTTAAATGTTCTGTACACATCTAATGATACAGAAGCTTTGTTCTGTCTCATAGATCAGAATTGGGAGGATAATGTACACAAGCCTTGCTGGGAAATGTAACTGGATTTGCTTATTTGGCTACTGCTTAGAATAACTAAGAGAATGTACAGCTCTGCGGCGGGTAGTCAGCATCATCCCAAAAAACGAAAGCCCACTGTTTGAGGGATTCAGTCTTTCCCGAGACAGACCATGTGCTTAATTATTGCCTTGCTGTTCAGAGCAGAGATTGGCTTTCTCAACCATGGGATTTGCGTTGGGTTCTCATTAAATGTTGTGTAGCCATAGAGTGACACACGATATGCCCTGCAGTGTGTCATGTGCTGTGATGCTAATCAACATTCAATACCAAAGGAGGAGAGCAGCTGCTCCACAGTCAGCATGTCTGAACAGTCCTGCGCCCAGCAGGGTATCACTTAATTCACTCTAATGGATAAAGAACTGGCCTCATAACACTTATGTAAATGAGGCTAATGATCAGGGAAACAAATGCAAACTAGTTTTCATTTATTCATAGAGATAGGTGTAATTAGAGGTAATAGCTAGATCCAAAAACTTGCTCTCCAGCATTTATTTGTTCATCGTACAAAATGTGAATGGCTTGTTCCACCGTTTCTCTCTTGTGAAGTTATTAACTTCACACAGAAGTTAAAGTATGCATGCTCTTAAATTCTCATTGAGAGAGTTACAAGGTTTAATGGCGAAAAGCTACAGATAATTGCATCTCCTAAACTTACCTCCGTCACTTTCACTGTGGGGTAATGGATTTCTATTGAAAATAGACTGCTGGGAGTATCAGCATATTGATTCAGGTTTTTTGACCTTTTCACATTAACTTCACTGTCTTCTGTAGATCAGAAAAATCAAGAGGGGGCAACCTGTCCATTGCGGTTGTGGCAGCTGAGTAATAAGATCATAATTAGGTATGAAGATCTTATTTTAGCATTATTATACAGCATGTAGGCTGTAGAGCACTAGCTGCCCTCTTCCAGTTCCTCCAAGTGTTCTTCCTTGTTCATGAAGTCTGTTGGCTCTCACAGGTGTGTCATCCCAGTGGCAAGCTCATACCAATTGATCGTTCATGTCTTGAAGAATTAATCAATTGCGGTGATGTAGTCTAATGGTATGAAGTGGGAGTTGATCTAGCCACAATTTTAACAAGTCGTTATCTACTTAGGTACTTTAGACAGTGCCAAGTGCATGCTTCTGGTTCTACACTACAAGCTGTTTTTTGGTATGCAGATTTCTCTACCAGTAGTCTTCCTGGTGTGATGTGTAGTGAAGAAGTAAATTCAGGCTTAATCTCATTTACAAGAGGAAGCTGAGTAACACTTAAGGCTCTTTGTTGGGACCACAGAGCCAGTCCAGGCTGGTATGGGCGTTTGTTATTTTCTGGAGTTTAATGTGGTGCAAACTACCTACATAAAATTCTACAAGAGCTGGTTTCACTCCCACTGAGTGGGCACCTTGCTGGACCTTTGCATGATAACTAAATCTTGCCAAATTTTAGATGATATCGGCACACCATGAGCTGATTGTGGAAGGACTTTCTAATCCAACTACATAATGGCACCAAGTTGGTTGAGAAAGCAGTGGCAGTGCTCAAAGCCAGGTCAGGATTCTCAATTCTGTAACTGAAATTTTCTTAATGAAACTGTATCTAATTTACCTAGACTGTCTTTTTAAATCTTTAATCTTTTTTTTTGCCCCCCCCTTTAATATGCCCATTAGTAATCTGTTAAGGTCCTCTTTCTATGAATGGAGCTTCCACCAGTCTGGAGGTGTGGGGGAGATATCTGCTGAGGAAAAGGTGATTGTCGAAACCTAAAAAGTGGTTCTCGCCCAAATCCCTACCCTGCTATTTGTTGGAAAAATGTTTTTCTTTAAAACTTGCCTGGTGCAAGGCTCAGAAGAGTTCTTGTTATGATGTGGAAGTAAAGTCCAGGGCAGATGTCAATTGATTTCATTTACAAAAACAATGTAATTATCACTGAATTATCATTGACTCATTACTTCTGCATATCAGGGAAGGACAATTATGAAGGAGTACCACTGAAGAGAAAGTAGATGATTGAGGAGGGAGGGATGTGTGTGTAACACAAAAATCCAAAGATTACATCAATCCTGAAGAGTCATGTGTGTGTGGCTGTTGTGAAACACTTATTCTCATCTTTCCTCTGCTTACTAATTGTTTTACAGTTAATCTTGTCTCAGCAATAATTGTTGTAGACAAGAAAGCAAGTCAGAAAAATAGTTTTAAAGTACTAATGTCGAAAGCTTAAACTAACACTAAACATACGTTAATATTCTCAGGACGTTTTATAGACTCTCTGTGATGATTGCCATTTGTCAGACCTGTAAAAATGCCGTGTCTTGACAAATCACCTGTCAGACATATCTGAAGTCATATCTAGCAGCTCTGATATCCACAGGTTTTACTTAACAAAACCTGATTTGTCGAAATTCAGGGGTTTGCCTTGAGCTCGCATTGCTATCTCAAATATTTGCTTTCAAAACCTGTTTAAAAGATACCGAAGCATTATGCAGTGGAAAGGCTGGATGTTTTTCTGCTGTCTCATCCTGAAAATGATTGGCCATTTTCCTTAGAAACTGCAGAATTGCAGAAGTTAATCTTGAAGTATCTTTGTAAAAGTTGCCTGACACAAGTGGATTCCCTCAACCTCTCTGATGCTGGAACTCGTAGCAACAGTGAAATGCTTTACTTCGTAGTGTCCGAATATAAATAAATTCTTAAAAATGGGGATGGGGGTTGCCTGTTCTAGAAGCATGCGTTGTCTGTGGCCATAGATTGCATTAGCACTTGTTCACTTACATTAAATTCTGGTGCTCTTACAAAACTAGGCATTATTACTTCAAAGCTACGCATCCGAAGGAATCCATCCTCCTGAGCAAACTGGCAAGAAAAGCTGGGACATGCTGGCAAGCCCAGGTAGGTGTAGCTTAAGGCTGGGAAGCTGCCAGCTGAGTATCAGGTGTCAGGTATTGTCAAGTCATTGCTGTTTCAGCAGCTGACAGTACCATAAGGACTTTAAGGATAAATGGATGCTTGTACAAAGGTCACTTGTGTCAAGGGTACCAGCTGAGTGTTCTTAAAACAGCCTTTGTTTGTACTGTGTGCTTCATACATAGGATTTTCTTTTTACTATGAATAACTTACAATCTTTTACTCTGAAAACATGCTTATATATTCTTAAGAGTCTGCAAACATTTCTGTAAACACAGTTAAGGACATACATGTGTATTGGAGACTCCAGAGTTGTCTATACTAATGTTATGTTGGTGATGAGGTGAAGCTTGATATTTAGGGGATTTAAACTGATTTTTCCTGTTGTTACAATTAAATATCTTGCCAATTGATGTGGAAAGAGTAATGACTGCTAGCTAAGAAACATAATTAACTGGATTTCTGTTTGAATATTTGTTTAACTGAGATCCTCATTATTATCCAACTAAAAACCAGGCATGACAGACACTGCCTGCCCACTTGGCCTTGAACTTCAAGTATAGTGGAGATGAAGAGAAGGAAAAGAGCACACTTATGCCTCCAACCACTTGATCCTAAGCATCTGGCTCTGTAGTGAAGGGAATACTTGGAGGATACATTTGATTCTTTCAAATGCCTTTGGACTGTGACTCTACTAGGTTTGGGGTTTTTACTGATCCTAGGACTTGCCTAATCTTTCTCCTTGGTTCACACCTGTGTGTCCGTAATCCCAAGGGCACTTGGCCAACAACTGAGAGAAGTGCTGGTGAAGTCAACTTCCCTGGCTGCCTTTTGATGTGGTTTTGATGTATCAGTGTAGTTATAACAGCTAGCTACTGACCAGAAGTGGGACCCTCCCTCTGGGCTTTCCTTCCATCCCCTCCCGAATACTGACAATTGCACTGACATCCTGCAATAAACCAGTTCTGGGAGCAGAGAAAAACTATTCATACAAGGAGGGGGGAAGAAGTAAAAGGGGAAAAAAAGGAAGGATGTAACCTCCTAAATGGGCATTCTTCATTCTGCTAAGTGGAAAGCCGGTTTGGTTTACCCAGAAAACAAGCTGGATCATAACCCTCCTAGGAAAAGAGAGAGCAAGCTTAAACATTGCATGTTTATCCCACATCTTGTTTGGACATACACAGTTAGATTAAAGTTAGTAATGTGAAGTTGAATTTTTTTTAATTTGCCTAGACAATGGTGCCCATTTTGGGGCATTACAGCCCTTCCGTTGGGAAACAAGACAGTAGGAATTTTTTTAGCAAGATGTCAGCTTATGGAGATCTGTAATTCATTCAAGACAGACATGGGAGAGAAGGGAAAACCTTTGTGGCTCTCATATAAGGAACTTCAGTTAGGTGGAGGACTTCTCTTATTCCCTTTTTTTGTTCTTTTTCTTCAGGGTAGGAGAGAATAGGAAGGGGACGGAGGAGATTTGAATATCACTTCTGTTTTAAGGCAGCGACAAAGCATGGTAACTCACTGTAAAACTATGCAATTAGTGTCTGGAGTCAGGGTGTCATGTGGATGCTGCCTAGCCCACGACAAGCCTTCTTACACATGATGAAAAAGAAATCTTACAAAAATCAAGAAAGCTACAGTGAGTATGAGCAGAGAGTGACAGAGCATATGAGCTGGCCAGATAGAAGAGCAGTGAACCCCTGTTGAGATGGAAGCCTGCCCAGCTTTGAGCTAGGTGTTTTGTTTGCTGAGCAAGAAGTGAGGGGACTGTTTCCAGGCTTACCTGGCTGGGATAATTATTTAGCTGTTGATATTTCTATGCAAAAGACTGAAACACTTACCTTTTTTTGGTGATGCCCTTTGGTAGAGTTTCATGGCCTTCAGTCTTGACAGCTCATCAATCTGGTAGTCTCTCTTGTAACTATAATATTAAAGCAAGCTAATAAAGGGTAATGTGTCTCGTTATCCATCTGACACTTTTTACATCCTCCTTGCATCTCGGTGTGCCTTGAGGATGGCCTGTGAGATTCAATTGGTAAAATAAACTAATAGTTGATCTAAGCATTGCTCTATCCCCTCTATTTGTAGTGTGCTGTGGGTATCGCTTCTGGAAAAGGGCAATGTAGCACTCTGGGTGCCTGTTTGAGTGCTAGATTTCCCTCCCCCTGTGGATTTTAGGCAAGAGGAGGTTACCACAAACCTTTGCAAATCTCATCTCTGGCTTAAAACTGAGTTTTATTATCTCTGGATATAATGCTGCAGCAGCAGTCGTCTTCCATGTCAAACTTTGCCTTAAACTCAATCATGTGGGTTTTTTCAGTAAGTTTAGGCTGTTGAAAAGCATTGCCAGCAACAGGGCAGACTGAGTGTAACCAGAGCAGTATTCACACAACAAAACTGTATTCACAAAGGATTTGAAATTTGTTTTTAAATACTAGTTTAAATATTTGTTTAAATATTAGTTTCTTTACATGGATGCCCCACTCCTGGACTGAGTCTCCCTTCATGTGTGTATGTGTGTTGACTGTAGCAGAAGAGCCACACAGAGTTCACACCATTTCCATTTTTAATCTAAATCAATTTCCAAATCAATTTAGATAAATTGCAAGCAGTTCTTCGGAGGCAAGGCCTGAGAACAGAGCTTGACACAGATAAGAGTGACATCATTCATCATCCGCACAGACTTTGGCACAATACCTGGCTGAAAAGTCCCTCAATAAGCAAACAGTGCATTAGCACCGGCTCTGCAACACCTTCCCCATTGCATAATGGTGTTTGTGCTTGGGTGTTATTAAAAACCCAGGCAGCGATTCCACCCTGTGTCAGCCTCTGCTACCAGCAAAGCGTTGCAGGCGCACGTTGTTGCAACGCATTTTGCTGTGCCTTGTGCAGCCTGGGAAACGGGGTGCTAATTAACTGAGGGTGTCGATGTGGGTGCGAGAGCCCCGCTGGCACCCGTCAGCCAGTGGCTGCGGAGGTATTGTGGGCACCTGTGCGGTTACCCCTGCCCTGTGTGACTGCGGGCTGCGAGGAGCCAATAACGATAAAATCAAGATTACTGTCTTCAGAAAAGCCTGTGGGGTTAAGAGTTTCCAGATATGGCAACAGACCTGTTGGTTCAGGAGCAAGTCCTAGCCCGATCCAACAAGGAAGGGCATTTTAATGAAACTTTAATTCTTTGCAGCTGAAGCAAAATAGGATTGTGGTTTTAAAAGGTGTGTTGGTCTTCAACTCAGAGAGCATTAAGCATAAAATAAACCTCCCTTAGACATGCATTGCCAACACGCAGTAGGGGATGCCGGCCAGTCCTCAGACCAGCGGTCGCTGATGTAGCTCTCCATAGCAAGCTGTTCAGGCCCTGTGTCCCTCCTTGATGCCTGGTTGCTAGAGGCCTCTGCAGCTCCCTGTGCCCTTGTTTGGCGGGTGAAAATAAAAATGAGCATTTTATTATTAATTTGTGTAGTGCTACTTGATTATCTCCTGATTTGTTAACTTTCAACAGAGATACTAACATCAGATTTCACTTACTGAAGTTGTTTGGGGCATTGTCCCTGCTCTGCCGACACTGAGGCAGGCGGAGGGCAGACTTTTAAGATCACAGGTGATGCAGCAGAGAGGAGAGTGGAAACCAAGCACCCTGACTCAATCACAAACCTGTGCTGGGCAAAAGTCATCTTATCCTTGTTTTTTTAACTTGCTATATTTCCCATGCATGCTTCCTTTTAATCCCTGTATCTCTCCCTCTGTTGCATATGATCGCTTGTCTTTTACTTGCACATCTCCTACAGAGCTGGTTTTCTCTGTACTTTTGAATGTTATTTCAAAATTGTTATTTGATGTTTAAAATTTGGCAAAGATTTACACTTTGGAGCCATCAAAACTCACAAGGTGCTGCCTCCATGCCCTTTCTTTTTAGCCTCAAAAAAGAAAATAAAGGAAGACACCAGTTAGTGACACACTCAAGGGACCCTGATACACCATTAACAGCTCTGGTCTGCCCTTGCTCCCAGCAGCACATGGTGTTCATGCCAAACTCCCGTTTGGGGGGTGGGTGGGCAGGGACAGGAGGAAGTGATGTTGAATGAGGAGAGCACAAGGAGATTTCTCCTATGGCTATAGGCACGGAGCAGCACAAAGAGGGGTGGCCTAGGGTCCTTCAAGGGCATCCAGTGCGTCAGGTGTCTCCTAGTGATCGTACATAGTAGTAAAAATGTGCAAACCGTTCCCACCTACAAGGGTGTACTTCCATACTCATGGTCTTAACCTGTGAGAGGAGGCCTAGGACCAGGTTTGACAAGACATTCAAGTATCTATTGAGATGCAGGTGGACATCCACAGGGATTTCTGAAGACAGCAAGGTGAACATAGTTAAATTTCACTTGTCTTTGGGTGTCATGTAAAGTGGTCTTGGAGGTCAGGCTGCTTATGCACCAGCTGAGCAAGACCATCTTGCCCTTGTGTTTGCAAAGCTCATGACTCCCAGTTTTCCTGGAAGACAGAGGGAGCGAGACAGACCACTGAGCCTACAGCTCCACAACAGTACAGCCTCATAGGGCTTGATCCTGGTTTTCCCTTGTGCCAACATTGCCTGGTCCAGGGAACTAAACCAGCATTTTTTGCCAGGTTGGGTTTTCCAGTAGGTCAGTGGTGGAACCACGTCCTGTACTCTGGCCTCTTCACTCCCATGGGGCATAGACCTGGGGCCACTGAAGGTGGAAAGGGCTTTGGTTGTTCTGGCTCCCATTTTAGAGCTCCCTGCGCTGTAGCCTGCAGGCAGGACCATACATGGTCAAGTTGTCATCCCTAAAATTCCTGAAGGGCATACCCGCCTTCATCAGGCATGGGCTTTGATTTGTGCATAACGCCTCGGGGAGCAGTTGTAATTCCTGCTCCGTGGACTCCTCTTGTGCTGTCAGAAACATGTAAAACCTTTCTTGGTTTGTTTTGTTTCAAAACACAAAACCTGGTTTATTTTGAATAGTTTTCTCATTGACTTCTCTGAAAGAATTATTACTCACAAATTTTTATTTTTATTTTTTTGTTCTGGCTCCCATTTACCTTACTGCGTACTTTCACCTTTCTGACTAGTGACTTTTTATTTTAAATGAATGGGTGAGATGCTGCTTAATTAAAACTCTTGGAGTGGAGGTGATGATCATTAAAGGGTGATGATGTAGAGGGGAAACTCCTCTGTTTATCCACAGAACTAATCAGGCTTGAGAGGTGGGTGTTATGCCACTGTCCTACCCAGAGAAGCCGCCTCTGAAGCACAAGAGGTTAATTCGTTTTCTGCTCCTTGGTCTCTCTTCTGTGACTGCCAACAAAGGTAGCAATTACCAGTGTTATCTCAGGGGATGTTCCCTGATGTGGATAATTGTGAACTGGGAAACCACACTGATACGCTTAGCGAATTTCTTACAGGCCAGAGAACACCCCCGGCCTGGTCAGTAGTACAAGAAAGTTGTTACCCAGACTAAATTTGTACTAATACCTTAGGGCAAAAGGTTCCATATCCATTACAGGTCCCTTGAAGCATCCGGTTGTTTGAAGGATCAGCTCTACCCAGCCGCAGTCAAGAATGTGGAACGCGCCTTAAAGGGCAAGTTGGTTTATGCCTGTCTTTTTTTAGCTTTTTTTTTTAAGGCAACTTCTGTAGCATAGTTTATGCTTCACATAACAAGTATGTATGCTGTCGTATTTGTTGTGTAAAAATAATAAAAAAAAAAATCATAGCAACACATTTGTTCTCGTGGAAGCAGCCTGAATCAAAAGAGATAGCTAAGGAATGACTTGCACAATTTGCAAATGCCTAGGGGGAGTTACGATAGCTGGGTCTTTAGCCTAACATTCAAGGGTACCAAACGATCCAGAGTTTGAGCACTGAAACACAGCAATCTGAGATTAAAAAAAAAGGTAGTTTAAAATAATTGACTACTTGAAACAATTTAACAAGGGCTGTAGTGGATTTAGCAGGAGTTGTAGTGGGGTTTTCATTGCTGGTACTTTTAAATGAAAATCAAATGCTTTGTTCATGCAGACTGTAATTTTAGGAAAATCTTATGACCACATGAGTTCAGGCTAGAAGATCGCAATGGTTGTTTTTGGCCTGATAATCTTTAAGTGCCTTGCCCAAAACAATATAGTAGTTTCTGCGTTCGAGCCAGAAAGGTCCGGGAACAGAGCAGCGCAGCCAGCTATCTCTGTACACCCTCAGACACTGGTGTCAGGGAAAGTGTTAGCACAGTCGTGGACAGTTTGACTGCCCCGTAAAGTAAGTGAGGGTCTATTTTTTGGCCTCGGTAGGCCTGAGGTCAGGAAACTTTGCAAATTAATCTGCAGCTGCTGAGTTGGTTGTGTCGCAGGAGTCCCCAAATGAGATTCTCCTTTTTGCAATGCGCTGTGCAGACGCAGTGAGCCTTCGCTGCAGGGAACTACTAAGAAAAGGTCAGGCACCCCTGGAAAAGGAGTAGACAATATATGCAAATTCTTGGTATTTAATTCAGTCATGTAGTGGGGAAGAATAAACATTATTCCTGACATTTCCATTTTTGATTAATGCTGAATGGAGCTGGCAGATGTTCAGCTGGCCACCAGATGGGGTCTGCTCAGTCCAACAAACAGAATAGAAACAGACTGGGTCTTGTAAAGCCAGCTCTGACAAAAATCTCTAGTTCATCCAAGTAACGTGCCAGCTTTGACTTCAAAACAGCTTAGCAGTTTAAGAATAGAGGTAGTACAACCAGCAAAACTGCTTATGGAAGGGGAATGGGGTGTGGATGCACTGGAGCTGGTTAATTTGCTGGAGTTCTGGTAGGTTTTTTCCTCTGCAGGAGGCACAGACTGTGGCTTTGATGTCACAGGGCTGGATCTGTGCGGGGACCTCCATCATCCACCTACGGCTACAACTATCACCGTAAGGTTTCTGGACACATCTCATGGCACAGCTGGTTTGTGATGGGGATGGGCTGTCACTGACGGGCTGTTTTTAACGTCGTTAACCCAGGATAGGCTTTGTGACCTGAGATCAGATAGCCCAGTGTTGGTCCTGATCTGTCAGGCGGCCTCTCTGTCTGGCTGCGTCTGGCGATGGTTAATCAGCACACGGGAGGAGCGCTGAGGGCTCTGCCCGGTCCGCCTTGGAACTCGCGTGCGCCCGGCTGAGCGCCGGGGGCGACGGGGCGCATCCCGCGGGGATGGGGATGGGGCAGGGATGCTTCTCCCAGCGCCGCTGCCCGCGGCAACCGCCGCGCCTTTACCCGCCAGGGCCGGCTCGCCTCAGCACCCTGCGGGCAGAGTCATTCAAATTTAGAAGAGTGAATTTAAATTCATGCAAATTCGGTTCCTGGGGGAAGCGATAAGTGTCTGCGAAGTGCCCCGTCGCCGTCCCGCGCGGCGGGCCCGGGCAGATAAGCCGCCCCAGGCCGCCGGTCCTGCGGGGGGTGAGCGGGCTGGGGCGCTGCTGCCCGCTGCTGCCCGCTGCTGCCCGCTGCCCCTCGCAGCGGGGGGGAGAAGGTGGGAAAGTTGCCGCTTTGACCCCGAGATGCAGCGCGAATAAATTCCCTTTGATAATGACTTCCCAAGGGAGACAAAGAGCGGGAGGGAAGAGGAAAGAGGAAATTTGACCGTGGTGTTCACGGTTACATTCACGGTGCCGGAGGGGAAGCTGCCCGCCAGCCTTTGAAGCCCAACCACCCGCCTCTCCGGGCTTTTTAATGCCCACGCCGGGGGGTGGGGGGGTGTGTGTAGAAGCGAGGGCTGGCAGTTGTTTGTTCAGGGACGTTTAGAGGATGCCCCGGGAGCCGGTGGTGGTACTTTTTCGTGCATGAGCTGGGGGGTCAGACGCCTCTTTCTCACCCGAGATGTGCCAAGGGAGGCAGTGATGGGCATCTGCTCGCTGTGGTCCTCAGCTCCGGATTGATTTTTATTATTTTTATTTATACACCGCGATCTGGAACAGACGTTTCCCGGTCCTTATCTGAGTCCTTAATTTCTCCGTGCGCTTCGCTGCCCGGCCCGGGAAGGGTCAGCCCGGGGCGGCCCCGGAGCACGGCGGAGGGTGGGGTGGGAAATCTATTTCGGGCGTAAACAAGAACAAAAGCCTT